>JABMCL010001349.1:497500-522500 GCA_018857735.1 Alviniconcha marisindica | reverse complement strand
GGGTGCGCACACACAATCCATGCATGCATAAACACAATATTAACGGTAATTTATGCAGTACAGTGAGTATGGCAGTTAGTGATCAAAGCACAAAGTAAGACTAGACACTAGTATAGTAGTAAGTAAGTAACTTGGTGTTTTGTGCCCTGTCAACCAGTATGGTTATATCAGCCTAATCAGGGCAAGCAAAGTAAGACTAAGTCTCTGAGTCTGAGCAGGGCAAAGTAAGACTAATTAAGTGTCTGAGTCTAGACTGTTGTGGGCAATAACATTAACAGTTAACACAGATATGGGATTGGGAATCTGTTAGTGTTACCTGTTTTTTTATAGGCTAAAACCAGACACAGTTTAGCTTCTTTTTTTCTTCTCATTTTTTCTCTTTTTGTTGTTGTTGTTGTCTTTCTTTAAAACAAAACAAACACTTTGTCTTTTAGTTTTTACTGTTTTAGCTTAGGAGAGTGAGGTTGTTATGATACCTTGTTTGAGAATGCAAAAGCTTGCAAATCTAATTATGTTGAAGTATTACTGTAGTGTTGCGATCACTAAACTAAAGGAGTTTTTGATAGCTTCAATTTTAAGCTAATTCATCATTTGATTAAATTTTATGTCAGTGTTGAATCATGTCTGATGAAACTTAAAGGGGGGGGGGGGGGGGGGGAACTGAGTTTGCTTTGTCATTTGACTAGTTACAAACTCTTTCTTTGACATAATAATATTTTGTATAATTGTAACCTGAATCATTGAATGGAAAAGCAGCAGGTCTGTTGTGAAATGAACCATTCAGCAATGATTCATTGTACTTTCAGAGCTGCTGGGTCTTAGTTCATGAATACATATTACCTTGCTGAAGAACTGAACTTGTTCTGTTTCTTTTCCAGGTATAATTTGAATTCTACTCAGTGACCTTTGTGAACAACACCTGGCACTTCTTCAGAATAGTGACTAAGACTGAGCTGGACAGTCTGATACTGTGCAAGCTACAAATAGACCCTTTTGAAAATTATAGTAAAAAATCAAACAAAAAAATCTCAGCCTTGCTTCAGCAAAATTCTGTCCAGACTTAGACCAGACTTTGAAAAAAGAAAGAAAGAAAAAAGTAAATAAATAAAAGGAGAAAAGTATAAATAAAAGGAGAAAAGTACTACTTACCAGGCTTGTATGATGGCTGAGAAGGAGAAAACTGGGCGGTCAGCGGTTAGATCGGAAAATGAAATGGCAGGGGAGCTGAAAGGTACAAGAAGAAGCAGAGAAGTCTTGGAGCCTGTGAAGGCTGTGGACTCTGCCTCAGATGACGACAACTCTGATGCCAGCAGCGATGACGCCTCAGATGAAAAAGAGGCTGTCCCTTCATCAAAGCGACGAAAAGTGGCTGAAGGAGAGGATGATGATGACGACGATGAAAAAGCTAAAACTGATGATGCTGACGAGCACTCGGATACTGCCGCTCAGCGACAGTCAAAGCGCAAGCCATCAAAATCGCGAATCAAGCGCATCCTCCCCCAGCATCCACCCCGTTCTTCCCTATCCCCAGATGCCTCCACCCCTCTCCCTTCCATGGATAGCCTGGTGATGATGGGTGCTCACTCCTCACTGGTGAGTCAGGCGTCAATGATGAGTCCTTCGCAGGCCTACAATATGCAGATGTCAGCAGGCCAGCTGAAATCGCCTGGTGCTTACAAATGTGGCGTCTGTGGAAAGGAATTCAGGGTTCCGTCCCGTTATGAGTCCCACATGATGAGTCATTCCAAAGGGAAGCCATTTTGTTGTGATGTGAGTATTTGAGAGGTGATTTTGCCAGAGTTTTAAGGAGTATATTTGATTAGTACAATTAATAATGAAGGTAGAGATAACTAAACGTTACAATGGCTCATTGGCTAGAATTGTCAAATTACAGTTATTTTCTTTGATTTTGAGATATCCGTGTACACATTCCTGTACAGACATCTGACTGCCCCCTCCCCCGCACCTCCTCACCTACCCTCATCCCCTCAAAAGTCAAATCCATTGTCTTAGTAAGTTAGTTATTCCTATTACTACCATGAATATTCAGATACAATGTTTTCAGTAATGTCAGTATCTTGTGAGTTGTTGAAAAGAAACATTGACATACAAGTTTTTCATTATTCATCACACTGAATAACTAATATTAAATTATATTTGAGCTAGAAGCATGAGTGGACATATGAATCATGATTATAAATGGAAAACTTTTGAATATGTGCTTGTTAAATTATTCCATGCCCACCAGCAACAACAACAGCAGCAACAAGAAAAAAACGAGTTTCAAAAATCTGAAACAAGAATGGCTGCTAGTATTCTAAAACAAGATCCAAACACATAAAATTACAAGGTTCAGAAGAATGCTATTTATTAAGACAAAACATCCAAAACAGTTAAGCTTCTTAGCTCTTCATCTCATTTTTCACTGTTTGGCTGTTGTTTAAGTGTTGTTTTGTAGCTTAAACTTAAAGGGGATTACCCCCAAAATTGCATGTTGTGTTTTGTCCTAATAAATAGCGTTTTTGTTTTTTTGTTAAGTTTTGTTTTTACTGTTTGTGTGTTTAAAACCAGTTCTAACCAAACTTTTAACTTGTCACTGTTAACTTGACTGTCATGCTGTTTCAGGTCTGTGGCAAGTTGTTTGCGTCACAGCTGAAGCTGGATGTCCACAAGCCGGTCCATGGCCGGGATCGCAAGGAGTCCTTCTCTTGTCCAACTTGTGGCCATGCTTGCAATAACTGGCGGGCCTACCTGTACCATGTAGCCAAACATACCACTAATGGTGGCAAGAAGCACAACTGTCAGGTACGTTTCCAAAGAGAGATGCACAAAACCTGTTGTGATGGGAGGTATACTTATGGTTAAAGAAGATGGCATGATGATGTTAAGTCCTCGGATGTCAGGCTGACATTAGGGATTATAAGAAGATGGCAGCAGACATTTTGTTTTTAATACCAGTTGCCAGTTACCACCCTCTCAGAAATGGATTGATTCATAAAAGTGTGTAAGAGTCTGAAACAGGACAAGGCCCAGAGCACCTGTGCAGAATTGACAAACAGTGTAGTTAATTAATGTTTGAAAGGCATCACCTGAACACAACAACTAAGACCCAGGTCAACTAGGGTAACTCACCTGGCATGCGAGTAAATACAAGATTGGTGGAGTTTATGTACCTTGTATTTTATCAAATTTACATGCATGCCAGGTGAGAGTTACCATACAATTCATAGGTGACTGGACTTGGTTGTGTGACATCTTTCAGAAGCTTGTAACTATGTAAGACTAAGACTAGTAAGAGACTGACCACCTTGAAACATGTTTTCCCCAGCAGCTACAACTGTGTGCACAAGCGATCAAATTAAAATAAACCGAGCCCTGGATTTTGTTTTAAATGTGCGAAAAAGTAAACTGCTACCAAAAGTACCATGTTTGAAATATGGACCTGTGGATCATGATTTGCTTTGACAAGTCATGAGCTTGGATACAGTACGAATAATATCAGTGATCAAGTGATGGAAGTGTCTTGCCTGGCTTGGTGTTGGCCACTGGCACTGTATTAAATTGGAAGATATTTTGTTCTGGCTTTAGATCTTGGGCTACACTGTGTCAGTGTGTTCTTTTCAAGCATTGTGTGATGCAGCATTTTTCAGTGCATCAGGTGTGTCGGTATCAGTTTCACTTTTCATGCAGCATTTTTGAGTATGTTATATCCATGTGCTAGCGCAGTTTCATGCAACACTGATTTTTCAGTATATTGGGTGTGTGGGCATCAATTTCATGCAGCAGTTTTCAATTTATCAGGTGTGTAGGCAGCACTTTGCAATCTATCACAGTGCCAGGTGCATAGGTATCAGTTTCAATTATTCATGCAGAATTTTGCAATCAATCGGGTGTGTGAGCATTGGTTTCATGCAGCATTTTGCAATCTGTCACATGTGAGCATCAGTTTCAAGTAGCATTTTGCAATCATTCAGGTGTGTGGGTGTCAGTTTCATGCCACATTTTTCAGTCTATCAGGTGTGTGGGCATCAGTTTCATGCAGCATTTTGCAATCTATTAGGTGTGCAGGCGTCAGTTTCATGCAGCATTTTTCAATTGTTCAGGTATGTGGGCGTCAGTTTCATGCAGCTCAGCGACTCCGCAACCACATGCAGAGTCACATCGAAGGCAAGAATTTCTGCTGTTTGAAGTGCGGCAAGCTGTTTGAGAGTCAGAAACGACTTGACACCCATGCCATCATACATGATGCGGAGAGACGAGAGCCATTCTCGTGTGTCGACTGTGGGAAGGTGGGTTACTGGTGCATAGTACTTTAATAGATTGTTACTTTGACATTTTGTTCCTGTGGGATCTTGGAAACAACTTCATCATGCATCAAATTTCTGTTCATTTTGATTCCCTTTTAATAGTTTTATTATTTGAGAAACAATTTAAAAAACACACCAGTAGCTCTTGTTTTCATATCTTTTACAGTTGTTTATATAATTCACAGGCAGGACAATCCACAGATTGTTACATTGACATTTTGTATGCAGTGGGGTCTTGGGTAGTTGCGAAGAGGATGCCGTGATCAGACATCTTGCATCAGAGTTCTTTTATTCTCATTCATTTGATTAATTCAGAAATTTAAAAAAACAATGTTAAAAAACATTAGATCTTGTTTTAGTTTTCTTCGCAGTTTTACAGAATTCACAGAAACAGGACAATACACAATAGAACCCCTCCCCCCCCCCCCCCCCCAAAAAAAGAAGAAGAAGAAGCTGATAACATTGTGTATGTTGGAGTGGTTATGTATCAGCTCAGTTTAGTATTGAATATCATTGTTCTCTGAGTTGACACTTAGTTCAAAGTTATTTCACTAATTTCTTTTGTTATTTGACTCCGTTTGGTCAGAAAAGTGGATAACAAAATAACACACAAAGAAACCCCATGAGTTCTTATTTTCTAATAATGACTGACTCAGATGTGATCACTATTGTAATAATATACTATTTATCAGTGGGTTCATTTGTGACTGGTTGTGTCCCTTCAGGTGTATGACGATTGGCGTGCATTCAAACAGCATATGAAGACGCATGGGTCTGAGGGTGTTATCTACCGCTGTGAGATCTGCTCTGCTCAGTTCTTCACTCAGTATGAGAAAGAAAAGCACAAGGTCGGTCCCATTTTGTTTTCACTCACATTTTGATTTAGATACAAAAGTCCAGGCCATAGATAGAAAATTCCAGGCCATAGATACAAACGTCCAGGGCATAGATACAAAATTCCAGGCCATAGATAGAAAAGTCCAGGCCATAGATACAAACGTCCAGGGCATAGATAGAAAAGTCCAGGCCATAGATACAAACGTCCAGGGCATAGATACAAAATTCCAGGCCATAGATAGAAAAGTCCAGGCCATAGATAGAAACGTCCAGGGCATAGATACAAAATTCCAGGCCATAGATAGAAAAGTCCAGGCCATAGATACAAACGTCCAGGGCACAGATACAAAATTCCAGGCCATAGATAGAAAAGTCCAGGCCATAGATACAAACGTCCAGGGCATAGATACAAAATTCCAGGCCAGCAGAAGCTGAAAAGTTTCTGCTGCAGTGCTAGACTACCAGGCTAGTTCATGTGAAAATCCACTGGCATGAAAGAATTATTACTTGCCCAAGATTCAACCCCTATCCTTCCCCCAAAAATGTTAATGAAAAACGCGAGTGTTGCCATTTTTTTGTTTTCTGCTCTTTATTGGTTGGGTGCAGACTAACATGGCTGCGTTGTGCATAGCTCCAATTTGGCACAGAAGAACGTTGCTTTTGCATAAACTTTCGATGGAATAACCAAATGAAGCACGCAGATATAAGTATTTGCTAATTTTTTACGTTATTATGCCATCTTGCGTCTTCGGTTCGGTTCCCATTTAAAACCCCAGGCTAGAATTGTGTACAAACATCAGTACACTTTATTTTGATCAGTGTTTTCTCACACGACTGGTGTGTTTCAGCGTGTGCACACCTCCAACCAGCGTTACCAGTGCCAGCACTGCGACAAGTGTTTCCGCTCACAGTCCCAGCTGGCAGTGCACGAGCGCAAGCATCAAGGCGACAAGAATCATGAGTGCACTATCTGCGGCCGCGAGTGCGCTCGCGCTTTCAGCCTGAAGCAGCACATGAAGATGCACGCCGGAGAGGAGGAGTTCTTCTGCCACCTTTGTGGCCGCACATTCAGGAAAGCGGAGGAACTGGCAGCCCATGCCTCGAACCACGCTGGGGAGCGGGAGTTCTCCTGTGACCAGTGTGGCAAATGCTTTGCCAAAAAGGTGACATTTTTGCTGATACCTTTTTTGCTGTGTGTATTTCAAGACCACTGAGACAGGTTTATGTGATTTCATGTGCTGGTACAGATTAAAGTGGTGAACTACCCTGCAAATTTATAAATGTAAAATGTACCATGTTGCCAGTATCAAAAGGATCAAGGGAAGTAACAGTGATTGCCTCCCTTAGGCTGTGACTAAGCACAAGCATCTCCAAATGAAACAATGTAGAAGGGGCCTTAACTCATTCAAGCTGCCACAGAATGATGCTCTTGGCTCCTGTCGATGCACTGTTTTTGCCTGTTTAAAAAAAAAATTGTAGTAAATAAACTGCTAGCAATAATAAGATAAACACATACATTTTTACAAAGCTTGGGATGTGTACTTGTCAGATAAATAATCCATAGAGTCATATCAGATACCCTTCTGTCGCAGCAGCAAAGCAGGAACTATCCAAACACAGTAATAAAAAAAGTTTTATTCTACTGGTTGCACAGATCCCAATGATGAAAATGAAGATGTTATTATCCCAGTGATGAAAATGAAGATGTTATTATTGCTGTCACTCGAGTCCGCCTTGAGATCTACTGGCACAAACTCCTCACCAGATTCATCAATGTTCTCTTCAGAACCACTGTCCGAAAAATCTTCTAGATCCGAGACCTCATTCTGTGCTGTTTCAACAGCTTCCCTCATCGAGTAACACATTGTTCACTATGTGCACCGCCATTTTGAAACATACATCTTTCGTCAGTTTGACGCATGTTATAAATGCCAAAACAGACAAAAGAACACTCAACTGGACTAAGGGGATTTACCGAAAGTGTCCGAAATTGATTCAGTTAGTGTAATATAATTGCCTCCAATCAATGCGAAACTCACTCAGACCATTAAAAATGTTTCATTCTTACCGCGTCTAAAGACACGGATTGTCATCAAGCGTACTGTTAAGTTCCACATCTTAGGATGCGGAAAGCCTTGAAAGAGTTAAGTTCTAGTTCTGTTCAAAATTATTCTGTTATCTGTACATCTTGCTTGAGAAACTAAACACACTGCCTGAAACTGTTTGTGTCCTCAGTTTATGAATATGATTATGTTTAAACACAGATGTTCTTCACGAAGGCTATAGGACTCGCTCTTTTTTCTTCTTTTTCTTAAATATTTTTTTCTCTCTGTTGGATTTACTCTTTTTAAGATCTAAACATAACACCTCAGTAATTAATCATTTGCTTGTTTTTTTTCACACTTTGACCTAAAAATAAATATTCTGTGTTTATCACTTTATCTTTAAGCAGCACATAATTCTATGTTGACCAAATTTATCTTCATGTTTGACAATGACAGGGTGTTAAGTGGAAGCCAGCATTCCATCTGTTTATACCCTCTTTTATATCCTCCCATTTCAGATTCACTCTCACCGTCCCCTTGTGCTGCAATGACTGGGTGTTAAATGCAAGGCAACACTCTGTTTTTGTTTATACCCCCTTTACTATAGTGTATAATGTACCCCCATTTCACATTTCAGATCCACTATCACAGGTGTTAAATGCAAGCCAACACTCAGTCTGTTTATACCCTCCTTTATATAATGTCCTCCCATTTCAGATCCACTATCATCGCCACCTGGTGCTGCACGCGGCAGGGCAGACCTTTTCCTGCGGACTGTGTGGGAAGCAGTTCCAGCTGAAGACAGAGCTCCAGTCGCACATGACCACCCATGGCAGTGATGGAGACCAGAAGTTTGCCTGCCTGGCCTGCAGCGAATCGTTCACCTTGCAGTTGGAGTTGGAGGCCCACGCTCACACCCACGGGAAGTCGCCGCCATACGTCTGTGGCCTGTGTGGGAAGCTGTTTGCAGAGCAGCGTTACTTCCGGCAGCACATGAAGCGTCACACTGCACGAGCCATGAAGCAGAGGCTCCAGGCTCAGGCTTCTGGGACGCCTACAGGTACTGGTGAGTAGTTGCTTCTTCTTCTGAGTCCTGTTCTTTCTCTTCCTTGGTTCACTTCAGTTCCAGATGGAATCTGTGTGCTTGGCAGAGGCCATATGTGCTTTATCTTGTCTCTCAGATTTCCCTAATCATTCCAGCGTTCATCAGATTTTTAAATGCCCAAGATGGAATCTGTGCTCTTGGAAAAGGCCATATATATGTGTGATCCATCCTGTCTCGGATTTCCCTAAACATTCTGATGTTCGTCTGATTGATGAATGCCCTTTTTCATCCCTCCAAGGTAGATCATTGAGCTCTTCTTTTGTTTACGACTTTGATGGGTGCCCTTTCTCTCAACCCGCCAAGGAAAATAGTTTGAGCTCTTCTTCTGTTTACAACTTTGATGGGTGCCCTTTCTCTCAACCCGCCAAGGAAGATAGTTTGAGCTTTTTTTTTCCTTTTTGGTGTTTCTCTCCCCCCGGGGGTTTTTTGGGCGGGTTTGTCTGGGCGATTGATGGTGTGATGGCCTTGGCTTTGTGCCTGCAGATGGTTTCTGAAGCACCTCAGTGCTTCATCTCATCCAAAACGCAAGCCACTTCAGACTTGTGATAGTTGCTTTTCCCAACAGTCAGTCTGCTCATTTGTTTCCTTTGACTCCAGTGTATCCAGAACAAAGCATCAACAGGAGTCTTTAATTGTGGATGTCAAACATCGACATGTGCTAGTATGGGCTTCCCATAAGACCCATTCAGCTGTTTTACTTTTTGCAGCAAGCTCATTTAGTCTGAGGACAGTGATGTGTTCTGATTGTCACCTCTTAAGGCAGTCTGGCGGTGGGCATATGTAATTGCTTCCACCTCTATTGTTGGTCAGTTTGTTGCCGACCTATTCAGAAACTGACTTGAGAGTTTTAGTCTTTTACACTGAACTGTTGAGACTGTGTTTTGCATGTATTCTCTTTCCTCCCCTGCGTTTTCATCCAGCAGTGACCATGCGAGGTGTCTCTAGTGTTTTATTGAGGCTGCAGCAGCAGAGCTGACTTTGGTATTTCAGATTTTCATGTGCCGTTGCAGGTGCCGGAAACAGCGCTGCTGCAACCCCCCAGGGGAATGGGGGTCACACGTGCCACATGTGCGGTGAGCGGTTCACGGAGCGCCAGTCCCTCATCACCCACATTGAGGAGCACAAGCGCAATGGTCTCCTCATGTACTTCAACCTCATCGACGGCAAGATGAGCAATGCCGCTCCAGCTCAGCAGGTAGATAGCGCTTGTCAGCAGATGTGACTTGTGTTTCCGTTTTATACATGTCATTTCTCTGGTAGTAAAGCTCATTGATATTGCTGCTCCTTCCTGAAAATGCCCTAGAATAACACACATGGATGACAAACAGCAAGAGTCTAGTTTCATGAAACTGTACTTAGTAAAAAATTAGTTATGATCAGAATGAATATGTTTTTTTGTTTGTTTCAGCTTTGTACTGTGTCAAAAACAGGAACAATAACAACATAGAAAAATGTTACCATTCATTTGGCACTGGTCTTCAAAAATAAAGATAGACAAAGGGCTGGTACAGATGCTCAATAATTTGGAATGTTAGTGAAATATGTTCTTTAGCCACATCAGCATCTGTTCTTTGAGTTTTAAAATGTACGATATGTCATTATGTGCTATTGTGTACTGTGATGTTGCTAATGTTCAGCCATATTTTAATTTGCCTGATGAGATAATAATCTTGAATTTTGAATCTGACCAAGTGGCTGCAGATGTGTACGAGTTTATGTACCTTGTATTTACTCACATGCCAGGTGAGCGGTACTGTAGGCAACTCAGGTCTTTGTTGCTGCGTTTTTGTGACGTCTTTTAAACGCAGATTAACTCCCTTGGGTGTTGATGATAATTGTCTTGTAATGTGTGATAATAATCCTGTTGTAATGTAACCTGTGATGATAATTATGTTGTAATGTGTGATAATAATCCTGTTGTAATGTAACCTGTGATGATAATTATGTTGTAATCTGTGATGATAATCCTGTTGTAATGTAACCTGTGATGATAATTATGTTGTAATCTGTGATGATAATCCTGTTGTAATGTAACCTGTGATGATAATTATGTTGTAATCTGTGATGATAATCCTGTTGTAATGTAACCTGTGATGATAATTATGTTGTAATCTGTGATAATAATCCTGTTGTAATGTAACCTGTGATGATAATTGTGTTGTAATGTCGTAACCAGTGATAATCATCCTGTGGTGACAATTAGTGGTTTGATTCTGTCCACAGAAACAGCAGGGATCTGCGGACGGCTCAGACGAAGAATCAGAATCTGCCAGTGACTCGGAGGGGTCAGAGGAGGCTGCCAACCGGAGCAAAAGTCAGTTTTAATTATATGATCATTTACAGTTTGTCACTCTGTCCTGAGGTGACCATCGCCTGGATATAACCGTAATGGTTGACTGGGCGTAAAACACCAAGTTACTTACTTACTCCTGAGGTGACCCTGTCTGGCTGACAGGAGGTTAAATTTCAAGAACTAACGATTTGTTGACGTGCTGTTTGCGAAGAATGTGAATTATGTGAATAATGTGTGGTATGAACATATTTGTAGATATTTTACATAGTGAAGTTTGAAAGATAAATTTTTGGGGAAAAAAACAAAACAGAGTATTGTCACATGTTTGTTTTTCAAGTACAGTTCATGTATTTTTGAGCTACACTGTTCTGCAGTTAAACAATCTTTTTTTACCATCGTTAAAAAATTGGTTGTTGCCCTGATATAACCCTCATGTGTGGCTGGGCATTAATAACCAATTAACTATATGTTGATCCCATTAATTGTTACTTGTGTGGCTGGACATTGATAATCAATTAACTATCTGTCCATCCCATTAAGTATCACTTGCAAAAGTTAGTGTTAAATTTGATCTAAAATCAGTAGCACATTTTAAAATAGAATAGTTCATTTTAATTTAATCATATCCATTTGTTTGGGGGAAGACAAAAACAAAAACAAAAACAAAAACCTGTTCTGATCTGGGGGGTTTTGAGGGTAACAGGATGAGTGGGGATTGCTGTTAGGTGTACTTTGTCTTGGAGGTATATTCACGTTGGTGGGCACTGTGTTTTCCAGCGACTATCCACTTCGGCATGCAGACGACAAACCAAGGAGCAACCCCGACAAGAGGCAGCAACGGCAAGAGCAGCCTCACAGAAGCGGCAGAGCGAGCAATGGCCCTCCGCATGCAGGCAGCCAGCAGAGCGTCCCAGAATTCCAGCGGTGGTGGTGGCAGCAACAATGTTGCCAGCCCAGGCAGACCCTCCGTCATCAAGTCAGAGCTGTCGTCGCAGGGCAGGACAGTGGAGGAGTCCCCGAACAACCAGGCTGGCAGCTTCTACTCGGCACCAGTTTTTCCTGGACAGATTTCCAGCAACCACGCCACACCTTACCACGCGGCAGCACAGCAGTTCCAGCAGAACTCTCAGGAAGACTTTGTCGACGGCAGCAACCAGGGTGGTGGTGGTGGGGAGCTCCCTGGACAGTTTGGCGCTCCCCAAAAGGGTCTGCCCGGCTTTGCTGATTTCCGGCGCCAGTTGGGCTTCCCCAACAACCAGGGGTATTCCGAATACCCTGAGTCCATGTCCGCGGCCGGTCAGTATTCTGCCTCAGCCAATCAAATGTCAGCCGTGACTGGGAACTACTCCTCGTCTGCTGGCATGATGCCTCCTCCCACCTCAGGGTTTATGCCCAACAACTCTGGGAAGGACATGGCCGGGGGTTATGACGCGGGTGCCTCGATGCCCGTTTACCCCGATATGAAGATGTCGGTGTTTCCGGGTATGTCTTCGCAGGGGCAGGGGGGCAACATGCCTGTTGGGGGGCAGGGAATGAACCAGACCGGAGACATGCAGCAGCCCCAGTTTGACCCCATGCTGCAGTTCCAGCCTTTGGGCAGTTAGGTTGAGCGCAGTTTGATCCTATGCTGCAGTTTCCAGCCATTGGGCATTTAGGTTCAGCGCAGTTTGACCCCACACTGCAGTTCAGTGTTTGGGCAGTTAGGTTGAGTGCATTTTGATCCTGTGCTGCAGTTCTGCCTTTGGGCAGTTAGGTTGAGTGCAGTTTGATCCAACACTGCAGTTCAGTCTTTGGGCAGTTAGGTTGAGTGCAGTTTGATCCAACACTGCAGTTCAGTCTTTGGGCAGTTAGGTTGAGTGCAGTTTGACCCCATGCTGCAGTTCCAGCCGTTGGGCAGTTAGGTTGAGCGCAGTTTGATCCAACACTGCAGTTCAGTCTTTGGGCAGTTAGGTTGAGTGCAGTTTGATCCAACACTGCAGTTCAGTCTTTGGGCAGTTAGGTTGAGTGCAGTTTGATCCAACACTGCAGTTCAGTCTTTGGGCAGTTTGATTGAGTGCAGTTTGACCCCATGTTGCAGTTCCAGCCGTTGGGCAGTTAGGTTGAGCGCAGTTTGATCCAACACTGCAGTTCAGTCTTTGGGCAGTTAGGTTGAGTGCAGTTTGATCCAACACTGCAGTTCAGTCTTTGGGCAGTTTGGTTGAGTGCAGTTTGATCCAATGCTGCAGTTCCAGCCGTTGGGCAGTTTGGTTGAGTGCAGTTTGATCCAATGCTGCAGTTCCAGCCGTTGGGCAGTTTGGTTGAGTGCAGTTTGACCCCATGCTGCAGTTCCAGCCATTGGGCAGTTAGGTTGAGTGCAGTTTGATCCAACACTGCAGTTCCACCTTTGGGCAGTTAGGTTGAGTGCAGTTTGACCCCATGCTGCAGTCCCAGCCATTGGGCAGTTAGGTTGAGTGCAGTTTGATCCAACACTGCAGTTCCACCTTTGGGCAGTTAGGTTGAGTGCAGTTTGACCCCATGCTGCAGTCCCAGCCATTGGGCAGTTAGGTTGAGTGCAGTTTGATCCAACACTGCAGTTCCACCTTTGGGCAGTTAGGTTGAGTGCAGTTTGACCCCATGCTGCAGTCCCAGCCATTGGGCAGTTAGGTTGAGTGCAGTTTGACCCCACGCTGCAATTCCAGCTGTTGGGCAGTTAGGTTGAGTGCAGTTTGATCCAACACTGCAGTTCAGCATTTTTTGGCGGTTTGGTTCAGCGCAGTTTGACCCCACGCTGCAGTTCCAGCCATTGGGCAGTTAGGTTGAGCACAGTTTGACTCTTTGCTGCAGTTCAGACTTTTTGGCAATTTGGTTCAACACAGGGATGCTGCCCTTTCAGCATGGTTATACAGTCTGGGTAGTTGTTTCAGGTTTGGTTCCACGCTGCATACATTTCCAGCCTGTGGGTGCCATGTGCAGGGCTGCTGATCCTTCATCGTGGTTATACTGTCTGGAAAGCACCCTCCAAGCCTTCCATTTTGGCACCCTTCCTCCAAACTCTGCCATAACTTGGTTACACTACTGAAAAAAAGGGCATTTCTCTAACGTTGCCGTAATTGGTTCCACCACTTAATGTACACTACTTATTTCCTCTGCTTACCCAAATTGCCGCAGTAAGTCCCATGCTGTCTTCCCTTCATAAAATTTGTAAAAAGTTTTAGTTGTAAGAGTAAGACTGTGGAAGCATCAGAGCATGCATGTAAACGTTGGGCAGTTAGTCCGCCCCAGGTAAAGAAATAAGTTGTGTTCAGTTTGAATTATTATGCTTGTATTTGTGCTGGCCTAAACATGATGAGCAGTTTGAAGAGTGACAGGATAACATTTGAGTTGACTGCGTGGTTGCAACTGTATCACCAGTTATGGCAGTGGTTGGAGCAAGGATGACGTAAACCAATGCTTGGAGTTTGTCTGGATGGTTCTTTCAGGTTTGACCAAGTGTGAAAAACTGTCTTTTGGTGCGTTTTTTCTCCTTCTGTGTGTACCATATGCAGCCTTCTGTTGTGAAATCAAAAGTTTGTATAATTATTTTATATGCAATGTACATCTTGACCAGATTCTTTTGACTTGACTTCAGTGTTATTTACAAGATGTTCAGAGACTGAGAGATGAATATATTACTGAAAAAGAAAGAAGAGAGGGGGTAGGAGAGACGTTATACCTGCAGCATCAAATTATCTTTGTATTTCAGTTCACCAGTCTGATTATAGCATACGCAGTCCTCATCTTTGCTAGTCTTTTTTGTATGTGTGTATATGTATTTCCATTTAGTTATGATTTTGATGCAGTTCCAAAAGCAAACGCATCAATGAAAGTAGTACTTCATTGTGCCTTGGGAGACACAGAGGTCACAAGAACGGCGCTACCTGCTCCTGTCAGTGACTGTAGTATTTTGTGTGTCCAAACAGTGGTATGACTGCCAGTGTTTGGGATTTTTAGTGAGCGCACAGATGTTGATGCATGTGATTGCACACAGGGGCTGTACGGATTGCACACCATAAGAGTCAGCAATGGAATTTGACTGTGGGAGAAAAGTCCCTTGCTGCACTGGGGACTTGAACCTGCGTCAGTATTGCACCTGGCTTTTCAGTCAGGTGTTCTACCAGCCGAGCTATTCCAGTCCCTGTTTACTGTCTAAAGCTCAGTCACAACTGTCAGGGTGCTAAAAAATGATCTCCACTGAAGTGAAAGAAGTCTTGACAAAAATCAACCAGGGAACATTTTGACGGTATAAGTGAAGGTGGTATGTAGCATCTGCAAAGTGGGCTTGGGTTCATGTATTCTTTTCATTAGTTGTTCTTTTTCACCCTCTAAATAAGACGAGTCGGGTGGTGACGTTCAGTGAGCTGTCTTTTGTCCCCTCCTACCTTGGAATCGGAACCCCAACCTTTCCTCAGTTAGGCGGGAATTGTCTGTGAATTTTCAGATTTCAGCATTCATGAGGGTTCTGTCTATATTTCTATACATATTCACAACTTTTTCTCATGACTCAGGTCGGTGCTTGGGCGCTGCCCTATTTGGCCTTGGCTGACTAAGTTTAGCAGTGTTGTGCTGATTTGTTTCAAGCTTTCTGGCTAGACTTTTTGTGGAAGTGTTATCCATAAAACCAGAAGATTTGCCTGTACTGTTGTTCAAGGCAATTTTCTGATCTGTGTCATGCATTGGGAAAGTTAGGAACATATTGATAGCTTCTCTGTGTGTGTAGGACGAGGGCTGGTGTTTTGTTCACATTGGTTCCATTGAAGTTTGGCTTAAAAATGCTCTAAATTTCAGACTTAAAACTGATGAAAAGAAATTTTAAAGTCTGAGGAGAGGGACATGGATAATTATATATCCTTTCTTGGTATTTAAAAATGTAGTTTACTGAAGTGGTTGAATAAGAGTGTGATGGGGACGATTGCTTACAAAAATACAAGACCATTGCTGTTGAATTTCATGGAAACGAAACAAACTAGGCTTTTCATGCAGAGGGGCTGCTGTAAAAATCATGAAGAGAAATATTTTTGTTTCTGTGTTGATCTGTTTATTGCTCTGTTGATATTTTTGTGATTGAAAGCCTTTGGTCACTTGTACCAGGACAGAGAGGAATCGAGATTTTGTTTCAAAAGAAATCCACTTACTGGCATTTTGATGTGACAAGTAATGCCTTCTGCTGCAATCGATCTCAGAAATTGATGGAATGAAATGGACTGCTGTTTATCCTTCATTTGAGTTTGCTGAAAAAGTAGCCTTTGTGATTGAAAAATAAAAACCACATACCTTGCAAGCAAACTTTTAGTTTTACCATGCAGTACAAGAAGTTGAAGGAAAAAATGGACAGAGAAGAACAATCTGCTACAAAAGTGTAAGTAATGTCCACAGGAAAGTCTTAAGGCACTGGTCTTACACCCCACCCCGTGTGTACCTATGGTGTTCAGTGTATTCACTTCCAGTGTATAAAATTGCATACAGTATGTCTCTCTGTAATTACTGGACTGAAAAGTTCTGACGTTTTTAAACACTGTACCATGTACGGGTGAGAAATAAACAAGGGAGGAAACTGGACCACGGGGAAACCCCCTGAAAATCAGCATAGCACATTACACTTTTACACACTTACAGGTGTCAGGGGGCTGAAGCTGCACTGAAGATGCAGTTCCCTCTTTTCAGCTTGGAGTAAGACTCCACTGTAAGTGCAGTTCTCTCTTTTCACCTTGGAGTAAGACTCCAGTGTAAGTGCAGTTCTCTCTTTTCACCTTGGAGTAAGACTCCAGTGTAAGTGCAGTTCTCTCTTTTCAGCTTGGAGTAAGACTCCAGTGTAAGTGCAGTTCTCTCTTTTCAGCTTGGAGTAAGACTCCAGTGTAAGTGCAGTTCTCTCTTTTCACCTTGGAGTAAGACTCCAGTGTAAGTGCAGTTCTCTCTTTTCACCTTGGAGTAAGACTCCACTGTAAGTGCAGTTCTCTCTTTCAAGCTTGGAGTAAGACTCCACTGTAAGTGCAGTGCTCTCTTTTCACCTTGTAGTAAGACTCCATTGTAAGTGCAGTTCTCTCTTTCAAGCTTGGAGTAAGACTCCAGTGTAAGTACAGTGCTCTCTTTTCACCTTGGAGTAAGACTCCAGTGTAAGTGCAGTTCTCTCTTTTCACCTTGGAGTAAGACTCCAGTGTAAGTGCAGTTCTCTCTTTTCACCTTGGAGTAAGACTCCAGTGTAAGTGCAGTTCTCTCTTTTCACCTTGGAGTAAGACTCCACTGTAAGTGCAGTTCTCTCTTTCAAGCTTGGAGTAAGACTCCACTGTAAGTGCAGTGCTCTCTTTCACCTTGGAGTAAGACTCCACTGTAGATGCAGTTCCCTATTTTCACCTTGGAGTAAGACTCCACTGTAGATGCAGTTCCCTATTTTCACCTTGGAGTAAGACTCCACTGTAGATGCAGTTCCCTATTTTCACCTTGGAGTAAGACTCCACTGTAGATGCAGTTCCCTATTTTCACCTTGGAGTAAGACTCCACTATACATGCAGTTCCCTCTTGTAAGCATGGGGTAAGACTACATACACTATAGGTGCAGTTCCCGCTTTCAAATCAACGTCTATACTGTAGATGGGAGTTTCCAGCTATAAAGCCTGTGTAAGATCCCTGCTCCAGATGCAGTTCACTCTTTTAAACCTATATCTCTGCTGTGGACGCATTCCCTCTTTTTTAAATCTACATCTCTGCAGTGGATGCAGTTCCCTCCTGGAACCCTGAAGTCAGAACATATTTTGTAATATCTGTGTGCTTTACCTGCTGACTAGTACTCAGCTTTTTTGTGTGTGCTTTTTTCTTTCTTTCTGCCTTCCCAGTTTATTTAACTTTATTATTTTTTCTTCTCTAGTCCTTCACGAGGGTAAAGTGACGTGTCCTGAGCAGTGACTGACTTTTACGTGTCGTTTGATGAATGTTGCTGCTGGCTGTTGCATACTGTGTGGTGGCACTTGTAGTTGTAGTAGCCAGGTTAAGAAGCCTGTCCATTAAAGTGGAACTGAACTGAAAAAGCATCCTGGTAGGAATGGATGCACAGCATTTTGTCATTCAAATTTTCATCCTGTTTGTTAGCAGTCGGTGTCTGAAAGATGACCGTGCGTGCTGCCATTTTGTGCCCAGTGACAGTGAACAGCACCGGTATGTTCGGCAAAAGTGTCAAATACATCATCAGCCAGCCTTTTTCTGCTCTTCATTGGTAAAGAGTGACAGAACATGGCTGCACCCAGAGGAGATCAAATCAGAAGCAAAAAAGTTTTTCTTTTGTATAGATATTAATAAAATAGCTACATGAAGCATGCAGAAGAAAATATTTGCAAGTTTTTTCCGTTGTTTTCAGACCAGCTTGCATTGTGAGTTTGGTTCCCCTTTAAAATAATGATTTAACTTTTAAGCAGTGTGTTGTATGTATCCGTTATGTTATAATTTATGTATGAGTGATACGCCCACAAAGCATTGCTCTTTGAAACCTTCCACTTTTTTGCCTATAATTTTATGATCAAACATCTACCTCAGTGAAGTGCTACTGCAGCTTTTTATTATCCTACACACACACACAAAAAGTATGTTTCTGACATTTTTTTTGGTTATAAATGTCCTTCGGCTATTTAGCCGACACCATTTGTGGGCAGTACTATGAACATGCAGCCGGAGACCGTCATCCCATCTGATATTTCCCAGAGTACTCAGTACATGTGAACCTCAGAAGGGCATTAGTCCTTCACTAGGACACAGACCTGTTTAAGAGGAACAGATCAGAGTTGCAGTTATAATGCTTATTTCACATGATGCAGCAGCATAGCCTTACAAAAAAGGGAACCCTTTTGGGAGAGGGGGGGGGGTATGTCAAAACTTGATTTTTACAGGATCAGAACCTGTCCTCCATACCTCCTCCCCATGTAAAAAATATGGTGTTGGAAGGTGAGCCCGTTGCCTCCCACAACAATACCCCTCTCAACCTGCCCCCCCCCCCCCCCCCCACCTCCATCCCATGTAAAAAGCCAGTTTGTACAGTTGCAGCACAGTTTTGCCCGAAGTTGTAGGGTGGAGCTTGCTTGTCCTCTCCTCCTCATTCACACAATGCAGAAATCTCTTGTCTTTGCACTGCGGAAGGCACCTACCTGCCAGTTTTACCTTTTTCACACAATGCAGAATGCTCTTAGCCTTTGTCATCACATTAGAAAGGGTGCCTGCCCCTTAGTCCGCACACAGTTTTACCATTTTCACACAATGCAGAATGCTCTTAGTCTTAGCCTTTGTCATCACATTACAAAGGGCACCCCTTAGTCTGTACACATTTTTACCATTTTCTCACAGTGCAGAATACCCTTACTCCTAGCATTCGTCATCATGTTACAGAGGGCGCCCACCCCTTAGTCTGCACCCATTTTTACCATTGTTCACCATAATTAGCACTGTACTGTAACCAGTGCTGTACTTCAGGTCTTTAAAGTGAGGTTCACTTGTTGCAGACAGACTTACTGTCCTGGGATTGCAGGGCATGTTCTCTCACTGTAATCCTTGGGTCTGGTGTGAAAGTTTGTGAACTGTTGAATTATTATTTAATACCCAAACATTTAGGATCATGATTTGATCAATGAGCGTTTTGGTTATAAGAGAAGTTGCTCTGATATGGCAAGATTGTGTGTGCGTGCGCATGTGCGTGTATGTGTGCGCACGAGCATGTGTGTGTGTGTGGATTGTAGTAAGCCCCTTTGGATTTGGAATGTAAACTGGATCTTCCCAAGTTCTGTTAGACTTTTTGGGTTCCATTTGTTACTGATGTTCTGTTTTTTGTTTGTTTTTTAAATTTGTATTGCTGTCCTTTTTTTCTCCTGGTCTTGTTGCTGACCTGCTGTGTGGGATTGGACTTCTATACTTAATTAACCTCAGCTTATATCATATAGTGAAGTGTCAGCATTTTACCCCTCCAGTTCCATGATCCATTTGCTTTGTTTGGTCTCTTGCTTTTGTCTTGTGATGAACATTTGTTACTACTTTACCTCATTCAGTGATCTGTTAGGATTCTCAATTTTTTTTCCCTTCTTATTTTTTCTCCCCTCTGACTTTGGTCAGAACACACAGAAGGTTTAAAAAAGAAGAAGAAAAAAAGCGAATGCTGATTTGATTAGACAGTACAAAGCATGCACACATTTTGAGGGTAAACCCCATTTTTAAGGGACAAACACGCAGATAAGCGATGATAGGAATGAAGTTGGATCTGCTTAAGTAGTTTTCAGTTTTCAACATGAAAACTTCTCCAGCAACTGAAAGCTGACAATTTGCACATGGTGACATGCTTTGTATTGTGTAATTAAATGGCAATTTGTTTGTTTTTCAACCTTTTTTGTGTGGTTTGATCTTGTTTCAGAACGCTGGTAATCAATTTGTTGAAGATTTTTCCACTCTGATTTTGAACAAGAATATATTATATATGCTACTGATAATTGATATTGTTCAAATGTTCAGTTACTGACTCACAATTTTCTTCTGTTTTGTTTTTCACCAACTCCAAAAAATGTTCGTTAATTAATGTTATCTGAACACAGATTGGAATTTAAAGACAGCATTGATGTTGTGAATAGCAGTGATCACTGGAAATTTAAAAAAAAAAAAAAGAGAGAGAGAGAGAGAGAAGAAAAGTTTTAAACTTTTTCTTTGTTTTGTATAAATGTACATTAATATTTTTGAATGTATTTTGCTCGTTTTTCCATTCTGGCAGAATCCTATTTATCACTCTGGCAGAAACATGTTGAAACACGTTTATCACTCTAGCAGAGACACGTTTATGTACTGCACAGAAAAACACCTCAAACTGTTAGAAATAATACGCAGTGCTTGTAAACTTGTTTTTCTTCTGAAAAGCCAGACGAGTAGCAACGTTTAGTGCAGCAAGTGTATGTTAGTAAGGATGAAGATGAGGTGTGTTTGTCTGATAGGACTTCATTTAGCCAAGCAGTAGCCTGGGTTTCCAGATGGGAAGCAGCTGATAATGACCGACTTGAAAGGTGCTGAAGACAAGGGTGTTTTTCTGTACCTTATTGTGACAGTGTTCAAGACAAAATCCCATTGTACTCTGACGGTCTTCTGTATTAAGATTAATCCAGCTTTTGGGTACATTAGGTTTTGTGCAGCTGAATGGAGAGTGATTTAAAAAATTAAAAAATCTGTCTGTTCCACTAACCCTAGAGGTGGTTTTTTTTCTGTCTGTTTCACTAATCCTAAAGGTGGGGTGAGGTCAAAAGGTTAAAAAAGAACGCTGACTTTAATTGGACAACACAAAACCTACATATGTTTTGTATTGTCTAATGTAGTAATTAAAATCAGCCTTCTTTTTAACCTTGTAAGATAATTATAAGGTTAAAAAAAATGCTGATTTGATCCTCTTTCGGAATGCTACAAATCAACTTTATTTGAATTTTGTTTTGTTTTGTTTTGTTCTTATTTATTTTCTCCCTAGATTTATTATAGATCTCCATAAAAAAAACACAGAAAAAACAAACAAACTGTTTTTGTTTTGTTCATTTTCTCCATAGATGGGGTACCATGAACAGAAATTAAGGTCAGACCAGCTGAGAATCCAAAGCTCTCAAAACTAATTCTTCTCAGTCAGAATATAGCTTTCCTCTGTTTCACCAACTGTCGGGGAATTATAATTTCTGGTATGCTGTCATGGTTCATTCAACAGCTTTTCTCTTCATCAGTTTTCATCAGAATTATGAAAGTGACTTTGGACACAATCAGTGAATCAGAATTTTATTTGTGAGTTGCAGACCTGTTTATGACCTTTGTGGTTGGCAGGGTGTTGACTTTCATTTTCAAGTCAAGAATCAATCCATTTCCCTGAACAGACTCATTTTTGTATGGTCTGCTTTTTCCTCAGGACCCCCAGAAACAGACCCACTGTTTGGACAAGTGCTTCAGGTCATGTCGGATTTGCTATTTTGCAATGCACAGTTGTAGATGGAAAAGTAATGGTGGGCTGATCAGTCACTGGTTTGTTTGGACACTGTGGGAGACTGTTGTCAACATATAATCATTGTTTTTCACGCATATAACTGTACAGAGACGGTATAGTCAGTGTCTCATGGTGAATTGCGCTGGTTTGAGTAGTTATGTTGTATGTGTTTTGATTTGCCTCTCTCTCTCTCTCTCTCTCTCTCTCTCTCTCTCTCTCTCTCTCTCTCTCTCTCTCTCTCTCTCTTTCTGTGCAGGTAATATATCAGACTTGGCATGAATGTTTTGAATTGTTTATGTGCCTCTCTTCCTCTGTCGCTGTCCAGGAACATAATGATCACGTGGTGTGTCATATATTGTAACTCTAAAGATGATGAGATATGAGTGTGTCATATTTGTCAGATTTTTTCTTCTCAGGTTTCATTTATGAGACTGAAAACGGTGCATATTTCTAGTCAACCATGTAACGGTGTAGTAATGGTGTAAATAAGTGACTGATTATGCCCTTCTGTCCTGTTTTTGTTTGTTTGTTGGTTATATTTAAAAAGAAGAAGAAAAAGAACCCCCCCCAAAAGAACCTTTTGAAGTCAGGAATAATTTGAGTGTATTGTATGAAAATGGAGTAGTGTTAATGATGGTAGTGATGGTGATGATGATGTGGTAGTAGATTTCCCGTTCCCTCCCTTGGGGTTGGTGTGTTGAAGATACCTATGGGTTGTTTCCTCAAAGACACAGACAACGAGAATAGATTCTGACCCATTCTGACCTATATAGACATAGGGACCCCTCCAAAAAAGGGAGAAAAAAAAAGAAAAAGAAAAAAGATGCTGGGTTTTTAAAACTTTCCACCAATATTTGACCGGATCACCAAACTGAAAATATTCGCCTTTTTGAAAGATCTGTTCCCGATCCCGACCAGTTATGACTACGTGTGTTAGATTTAAAGGTTGTCCTCCAAAACACAGCGTGTAGCGGCCCATGTGGCGGGGTAGTTTAAAAAAGGGCAAACTAAGTCCTCGAACCCTA
The DNA here is from genome assembly GCA_018857735.1 of Alviniconcha marisindica. Lineage (NCBI taxonomy): Eukaryota > Metazoa > Mollusca > Gastropoda > Provannidae > Alviniconcha > Alviniconcha marisindica. The sequence continues at coordinate 499,907 of JABMCL010001349.1, read as the reverse complement.
TGTGGTGCATTTGTGAGTGTACAATTGCTGCATGTACTACATGTGTTAGAGGCTGTCCTCCAAAACACAGCGTGTAGCGGCCCATGTGGCGGAGTAATGAAAAAAAAGGGGTCAAACTCACAGTCCTCGAACCCTATGTGGTGCATTTGTGAGTGTACAATTGCTGCATGTAGAGGATGCCCCCCCCCCCCCCCCCCCCCCCACCCCCCACCCCCCCATTCCCCCTCCCTCCGCCCTCCCCCCGAGTGTTCAGTTGGTGAACACTGCAATACCAACAACAGGTTTAATTTATATAACAATGTCAACCATCTTTACGTGCCCTAGAGAGCCGGTTTGGCCTAGCGGTAAAGCGTTAGGCTGGTTAGCAGAGGGACCTCGGTTCGGATCCGCTTCGGCTGCCCTTTCTCTTCGAAAGTTGTGGTCTGTGCATGGACTCGCCCTGATATAACCGCACCGGTTGACTGGGCGTCAAACACCAACTTACTTACTGTGCATGGACACTGTCTCGTGGCTTTGTCCCTGACAATGAATGAAACATTAAAGCGGCTCTCATCGCTGCCCGTCTTTATGCAGGAGTCGTTCTGGTTGTGATAATGCAGCGGTAGGTATCGTTGCCCTCTTCCCCCATCTCCCGGGATCTCTTCGAAGACAACTCGGCGTTAAACGAGTTAACCAATAACGTGCCCTTTAGCTGAAAATAGTAGAAGCTAGTGGTAAGCTGGTGATTTTTGTCTGTTTTGGTTTTCCATTGTACGTACGTGCACGTAAATTACGTACGCGTTTTAGCACAGATGCAAAGATGAGATGTGAAAATAAGCTGTCTCACTGTCTTCAGAGGTAAATGGTACATTTAATGTACCGTACACGATTTTTTTTCAAACTTCTCCACGGCGTCATTTTGACGTTTATAAATCAGACCTTAGACCCAGAGATGGAACTTTGATCCTTTCATCAAACGCGACTTACTTCATGTCATATTGTACCCATAATTATGCTCAGGGACTATCTGTATTTTCCCATCTCACTTTCTGTACACGTGAATGCCTTTTTTCCCCCCATTGTTCACTTTGTGTTATGTTGGTTTTTGAACCCTTGGAAATTTGTGAATGCTATTTTTGACTTATGTGTAAAAAAGAGAAAAAGAAGAAGAAAAAAAAGGATGATTTTTGTTTGTTTTAAAGCAGCAAAAAACCCAAAACAGCAACGTGCGTGTCTGTGTAATGATGGGTGTTTGTTAGAGTTTTTGTGTCAGACATTGTGCAGGCGAGATCTTTCATATTTTGTTGTTGTTGTCGTTTTCTCTATGAGTATGACATCCCTGAGGTTTAATGATATATATATATATATATACCCATTTGATTGATCTTGGTCAGATGCACATATTATTGTCACAAAAATGTTTCGTTGTAAGCTCTTACCCGATCAGGTTCAAGCTTGGCATACTTGTTGCACACATAGACTAGAACATGCACAGTGTCTCTCTCCCCCCCCCCCCCCCCCCCCCCTCCCCGTTACTCATAGTGTGTAATTTAACGGATGGAGATTCTTGATGACTGTGTGGACTCTGAGAAACCTCGGTGTTACTGGCTCCTACGCAGAAACGAGATCTAGCTTCCGGTGGCATCGGAAAGATGCAACCGGAAGTTATTTTCTTCGTGAGTTCTTAAGCGACAGAGTTGACATTTTATTGTGTACGTTTTCACATGTGTACTAGACAATGGGTGTCATGATTTAAGTAGCTGTTGTGTATACTGAGGTCTGTATAGTTTGACGATGCCTCAACAAAAACCTAAATGCGTGTGTTTCTCGGTTTTTAAGGGATGTATTTGAAACTGCCATAGCCAGTTGCACGACCTATACCGGTTTGGTGACCCTGACTTTTTTCCTTTTTTTTTCTTAAATATTTTTTTATACCTCGCAGCTTCTTTGTGCAGTACTAGCTGCAGATGCAAAGTTGGGAAGTCCTCTGTACTGAGAATCCAAAACTCTCAAAGGTTCCCATTGTTATGCCTACGGAGTGTGTTAGAATATAGCTTCTCATACTTCGCCTACTGCCATGAAATCTTCTGTAGTATTCCACCTTGCCGGTTCCTTCAACGTTTATTTCCTTCCCAGACCTACAGTCGATATAACCGTCATGGCTGACTGGGCGTAAAAAAGCAAGTTCCTACAGGAAGTGATGTATGACCTCAACAGTGAATCAGATTTTGACATGTCATTCGGTGCATTATCGTTTCACTCTGATTCCACTTTCACGGTTTACAGATTGTTAGACGTGTCAAAGTTACGGCTACGTTTGGTGAAATGAAATAAATGATAACAGCGCCAACCCCCCTCCCCCCAACACACACACACACACAACACACACACACACACACACACACACACACATTGAATGTGAGCCATT
>JABMCL010001349.1:485000-487500 GCA_018857735.1 Alviniconcha marisindica | reverse complement strand
AGTGTCGAGGAGCTTGAGACACTACCTGCGGGCACAAAGCCAAGGACGTCGCACCATCGATCGCCTCGAGGATAGTGGAGAGAGGAAGCGCTCGACAATCTTCCTTGAAATGACGAGAGTGGGCCATCGTCAATCCGACGAACACTAGAACTGTTTCAAAGGCAACGTCGGGGAAGTTTCTGAGAGATAGGTGGAGCGCATATGAGCTTTTCCGAGCGCACATATATCTTCTTGAACTGAACATGAATGTGGTGGTTTTATTCGAAACAGCATGCTTCCACCCATTACGATACACCATTCGCTCACGCTCCGATTTCAAAGTCAATTTACATATAAAGTATGGTAGTTTTACATACTGAATCCTCACATATCACGAAAACAAAACAGACGCTATAAACTCTTGATATATCTTAATTGTCGTGTGTATACGGGTCTGTCGCACATCTAACGGTATGTTACAGGTACGCCAGCTGTAACATTCATTGCAGCTGCAAACGACAGTACTGCATTTCCGCAAACGACATATTATTCATTGCTGTTGCAAACACAATAGCATTTTTTGCATCCCAGCAGAAAGCGATAAGCATACACTATATTCGTTACAGTTAATAAACAGCTGCATTTGCGTACCCCATTCCCTTTTTATATATGTATATATAAAGTAGCAGCCTATGAAGTTGTTTTTCATTCTTAAAGGTGAACATTGACAAACAGGCATGCAACTAAGATCTTAATTATCACTTGCTTTTAAAGGTGCTGTTTAGCTCGCTGAAACATTTTTTGAGCTTTGATTCAGCGTACTGACATATATTACAGTTACTTATACTCCGACTCGAATGTCCCGTCAACCGCATTGGGTAGCCACAGGACGAAGACATGAACACAGAACGAAGACATGAACATAGGACGAAGACGTGAACACAGGACGAAAACATAAACACAGGACGAAGACATGAACACAGGATGAAAACATGAACACAGGACTAAGACATGAACACAGGACAAAAAACATGAATACAGGACGAAGACATGATGAAGACATGAACACAAGACAAAAACATGAATACAAGACGAAGACATAACACAGGATGAAGACATAACACAGGACGAAGACACAACACAAGACGAAGGCATGACCACATGACCACGTGAAACAGGACGGAAACATGAACACGGGACAAAAACATGAACACAGGACGAAGATATGAACACAAGACGAAAACACGAACACAGGGCGAAGAACTGAACACAAGACGAAGACCTGAACACACGTCGAAGACATGAACACACGACGAAGACACGAACACAGGACACAGACATGAACACAGGGCAAAGACATGAACACGCGACGAAGACATGAACACAGGACGAAGACATGAACACAGGCCGCAGACATGAACACAGGACGCAGACATATATATTAGCGTACTGTCACCGGGCCGGCCCTGTTGTTGGTTACTGCGGGGAGCCGGTAACATATGGCAACTAGTCGCCTGGCTTCAGCGGCAGACAGCGATGCGGGCTAGGCTATACCCATCCGTACAGTTCAGATCAGCGGCCGCAGACAGCGTGGAACTGCCCTGCACGTGCAGCTCGCCTCTCGCTCCTCACGTTTTGCCTGTGACGGCGTCTGCGGTGCACGTGGAGAGAGTTGAACAGTTTCAGTCTCGCGTTCGGTCAACAAACTTCTTGCACTTCCTCTCCTTGTGTCTTCTGCTGGCCAGTTTTTACGAGGATTTGTTTTCTTTTTTTCTCTCCAAGTGGGGCTTCAGTTCTCAGAGCCCTGCAGTGTTATATAAAGCTGAAAATCTTTTGTATTGTCCTCGCCGTCGTCGTGAGCGAAGTTCTGTAATCTTCGATGTAAGGGTATTATGATAAATGTTTTAACTTTTGGGGGTGTTTTCAATGTGCACATGTTGTGAGCCGTTTTTCTTTCTTTAAAACCAACGTCAGCGGAAAATAAGAAGAAGAAAAGAAAGAAAAGAGAGCAACTTCAAAACTGACTGGGACAATACAGGGTCAGAAGATATACAATGCAGTGTGATCATCAATGAAAAACAACAACAACAAAACAACGACCCTGTGTACATACGTGAGACAATCGCGATCGGAGCTGTCTCGCAGTAACTTCAAGCAATCGGAGATTTCTATTTTCTTATCTGCTTTTGTCACAAGTAGATATGGACTGTGATCTTCTTCGACTTATTCTTCTGCTATGTATTCTCAAAGGTGAGTCGTCTGTTTATTTATCTTGTGATCAAATTAATTTCCCCTTCTCCCGCCCACCCCACTCCCTCCCCCAGGACTTCGGCTTTTTTTTTCTTGTAATCTGTTCGCCTCTTCCTCAACCCTCTGTTCATTTTCTCAATTTCTCCTCCTCCCAGTCGCCCCCCCCCCTCCCCCCACCCACCCTACCACCATGGACTTCGTTTTCCCCCCTTGTAATCTCTCTCTCTCTCTCTGTCTCTGTCTCTCTCTGTCTCTGTCTCTCTCTCTCTCT
>JABMCL010001349.1:457500-472500 GCA_018857735.1 Alviniconcha marisindica | reverse complement strand
CTGATGCTGTCACCACGGGTTACCTTTGTAGCTACAATTTCACAATGAGCTTTGCAGCTACAGGAATGGAAAACAGTCGTACCGCTGCAAAGTAGATTCTGTCTCTCTTTATAAAGCTGCCTTCCATTTTTGCAGGTAGCTGCAAAAAAGCAGGGTTGTTGCTCCAACGTGATGCACATTTTGAAGCAGGGAATATGTGTTTTGTAGCTACAAACGTGCATTTTGCATGTAGCGAAGACTATCTTGCAGCTATAAATCTCGATTTGTGGCAGCAGCGACTGACTCACCGCTATTATAATTATCTGCAGGCTTCTTATTATAATTATCTGCGGGCCTTTTCCTCCGCGCCGATTTCGCCTATCGTGAAGCGCTCTGGGCTACTTGACCACTGACCTCCGTCGCTCTGTGTTCGCTACACCACAGCCAACTCGACGGGTTGAACGTGCTAGCTGCCTGTGCGCTGATTGCTGATATCGCCGGACGGATCCCAGTGAAGCTTTCATGCTCTCTGGTCTGAATGTTTTCTTCGCGTCTGGTTGATCCTCTCGGAATTCCCGCAGCCGAAAGTTTCTGTTGAGATGGCCTCAACCTTTACCCTGCAATATCAATTAGCATGCTGAGTTGTTCGTAGCAGGATGAATACGTTTTGCGTGTGTGTGTGTGTGTGTGTGTGTGTGTGTGTGTGTGTGTGTGTGTGTGTGTGTGTGAGAGAGAGAGAGAGAGAGAGAGAGAGAGAGAGAGAGAGAGAGAGAGAGAGAGAGAGAGAGAGAGAGAGAGAGAGAGAGAGAGAGAGATGATCAGAGAGAGAGAGAGAGAGAGAGAGAGAGAGAGAGAGAGAGAGAGAGAGAGTATTCATTGTTTTCATTGCTATGGATAGACAGAAGGGGAAAAAAGAAGAAGAAAACGAAAAACGAAAACAAAAACAAAAAAGACAACGAAAACAACAACAGCAACAAAAGCAACAACAAACAGCAACAGCAACAAAAGCAACAACAAACAGCAAGGAATGTACTGAACTGTCATAAACAACAAATGCTGAGTCTCAAATGAGCGAAACAACTGTGGAAGAATAGCACAATAAAGATCAAGTATTCGATCAGCTCCGGTCTTATTTTATTGGAGATAATGGAAACATCATTTTCAGGGGCACTTAGAATTTTGGCAGAGCTCAGGAGCTGTGTGAACGTCGAGGTGGCCGTCCTGGGCTCCCCGTCCGCAATAGTCCTTATGGTCTCTGTGGACGCACAGCAACAATAAACCTGAACGGTACGTCCCTAATTGTCCTTATGTTCTGTGGACGTAAAGCAACGTTGAACTTAGGGTGTGATCAGAGCTCAGGAGCTGTACTGTGTGAAAGTCGAGGTGGCCGTCCTGGGCTCCCTGTCCCTAATAGTCCTTATGGTCTCTGTGGACGTAAAGCAAGACTGAACTTGAACTGTCTTTGCAGAGTTCAGGAGGTGTGTGAAAGTCAAGGTGGCCGTCCTGGGCTCCCCGTCCCTAATAGTCCTGATGGTCTCTGTGGACGTGAAGCGACATTGAACTTGAACTAGAATGTTAGCATTATAACTATTAAACTATGAACATGATGATGAAGGGGGTTATTGTTATTCGTAAAATTATGATTAGTATTATTATGGTTACGGTTACTGTTATGACTATTATCATAGCTAGTGTGATATTTGTCCTCAGGCAAACCTTGTGCATTAGATGAGACTAAATCTATCGCTACACTATCACCACCAGAATGATTTGGGTGTGTGTGTGGGGGGGCGGGGAGGGGGGAGGGAGACTAAATCTATCGCTACACTGTCACCACCAGAATGATTGGGTGTGTGTGTGTGTGGTGGGGGGAGGCGGAGGGGTGAGGGAGACTAAATCTATCGCTACACTGTCACCACCAGAATGATTAGGTGGGGGGGAGGGGAGTGGGTAGAAGGAGACTAAATCTATCACTACACTGTCACCACCAGAATGATTGGGGTGTGTGTGTGTGATGGGGTGGGTGGTAGATGAGACTAAATCTATCGCTACATTGTCACCACCAGAATGATTGGGGTGTGTGTGTGTGTGGAAGGGGGTGGAGGGGGTAGAGGGAGACTAAATCTGTCGCTACACTGTCACCACCAGAATGATTGGGGTGTGGTGTGTGTGGAAGGGGGGTGGAGGGGGTAGAGGGAGACTAAATCTGTCGCTACACTGTCACCACCAGAATGATTGGGGTGTGGGTGTGTGTGGAAGGGGGGTGGAGGGGGTAGAGGGAGACTAAATCTGTCGCTACACTGTCACCACCAGAATGATTGGGGTGTGTGGGTGTGTGTGGAAGGGGGGTCGAGGGGGTAGAGGGAGACTAAATCTGTCGCTACACTGTCACCACCAGAATGATTGGGGTGTGGGTGTGTGTGGAAGGGGGGTGGAGGGGGTAGAGGGAGACTAAATCTGTCGCTACACTGTCACCACCAGAATGACTCCTGCATTAAGGTGGGCAATGCAGAGGTGAGAGCCATTTGAATGTTTTATTAATTGCGAGGGTCGAGAGAGGGGAGAGCCGAAGCGGAATTGAACCGAGGACCTTAATTCCTGCGTGCCAGCCGTGCAACGCCTTACCGCTACGGTGTAAATAAACATAATAATAATGACTCTTATACAGCGCTATACCCCGTAATAATTTACAAGCTCGCGGCGGTTAACTTCCATAGAAACCATAAGGCTTATTAGGGACGGGGAGGGGGGGGGAGAGGTTATGGAGATGGGGGAAGAGGGAGATTATATACCTATCGCTACACTGTCACCACCAGAATGACTCCTGCATTAAGATGGACAGCGATGAGAGCCATTTTAATGTTTCATTAATTTTATTGTGAAGGACAAAGTCACAAGGCAAGTGTCCACAAACCACAACCTTTTTGAAGTGAAAGGAGAGCCAAAGCGGAATCGAACCGAGGTCCGTCTGCTTGCCAGCCTTATAACGCCTTACCGCTAGGCCAAACCGGCTCACCTGATCATGTCGGTGTTCTCTGCTAGCTCTACTTTTATTAGGCTTCAGGCTGAGCGACGTATGTCTCTGGGTCAGCGTACGGCTGATCAAAAGTATGGTGGCTTACTAGCCTCAAAAGAAAAAAAGTACTAATTATCAGCACATATTTCTGTTATCTGCACATAATTACTAATTATCAACAAAGAATGACAAATTTTGTCTCGTGACTCACAGTTAACGTTCTTATTGGGTCAAAAGCACGTAGTAATTATCTTAATATAATTAGTGACCATGTGCACTTACTAGTAACTTTGCGTCAAAGGTACATAACTACAATTATGTTCATATAATTATTAATTATGTTCAAACGGCGTAAGTGCGCATGTGCGGAGTTGTCAGCACTTTTCTTTGTAGTAATGGTGGTCGCCGACGGGTCATTTCAACACGACTGCTAATTTTCTTAACTCAGTGACTTATTATCTCTACATTTGAGTAAATATGTCTTTAGACGCTTGATTCCAACAGCTTAAATGCGTCGAAAGCACAAAATTAGCCTGCTACTTATGTGCACATAACTAATTATGAGACTGTCGTGCTGCTTTCAACGGCTTTCTTGCGTCAGAAGTACATAATTTCAATTATGTGGAGGCAGTATTACCAATCGCGTGCACATAATTGTAATTATGAAGACATAGTTGTAATTATGTACACATAATTAGTAATTTTATCTTTTGACGCTAGTAACCCGCCATACAAAAAGCGGTACAACCACAATCAAGACTTGAAAGATAGCGAGGGTCAGTACACGGGTGGTAGTGGTAGTGGTAGTGGTTAGGGAACTATTTTCTCTTGTGACATCAGCGGTTTGTGTGCGGATCAGAGGTCACAGGTCAGAGGTTACGAGGATTGTTTACCACATGGCTCCAGTTTTCGTCTACTGCTGCATTCTTACCACAGTGGATTCGTAGGGACCATTTCCAGTTTATTTTGCTACGTAAACATTAAACTTATACATTTCTTTGTAGATTAGCATCGTATGCTTGTACGAGATTGTAATCTGGGTTGCTTTTGTTGATTTTATTGCTGTTTTAGCTTTACGATGGAACCCTATCGATTTCATCCGAGATCAAAATGGTGGACCGAAGCAACTGACTGAGTGCCGCTGCCGGACTCGCTGCCGGCGAGTGCGTCTTTGTTGTCAGTTTTACGAGCATGACAACTACTTGACAAGTGATGCCGCAAAAGACTGATTTGTAAAGTTCGTCGCTGGATGAACCTTCTCAAGTGGCTCTTCTGTGTGAAGGGGCAGGTGTTTAGGTAGCGAGCCGTGCGACTTCGGCTCCAACGCGCGCGCACAAGCGTAGGTAGACAGTCGGGTTGCGCCACTACCACTACCACCCGTGTACTAACCCTGTCTATTGAGGCTCCACCCTCGATACGCACAATCTCTGGTACTGATCCCAGAGCCAGCGGAAGAGAACCCCCGCCCCCACCCACCCCCCTTCGGCCCCCACCGTGCCCCCCCCCCCCCCCTCCCCCCCCCCCCCCCCCCCCCCCCCCCCCCCCCCAGCTGCCCTCTGGAGACTGCTAATAACATTAGCTAACACACTGGACTCCTAGTTTCTAGCGGTTGCCTCCTCCGCTGAGGTGAGACTTTAATCTCCTCGAAGCCTCCACGCGTTCCTCTGTTCTTCATCGTAGTGCCTCGGGAACAAAGGGCGCCAATTTGCGTAGGATAACACCGTCCCAAAAGGGAACCATCCTTGAGCTGGCAGCCGTCTCTGGGACCTCTCCAGCCAGGAATGTATGTATAGATATGTATGGGGCGGAAAAACGAAGATGTGGTCAGTCCAGTTTAATTATGGCGATCATATATTCAGCTTTTATCTCTACACGTGTCGCGTCATTAGGTATTAGGTCAGTGTCTTTCGGTTTGCTTCCTCCAAGGTCCTTGATCTCTCTCTCTGTCTCTCTGTCTGCCTCTCTCTGTCTCTGTCTCTGTCTCTTTCTCTCTCTCTCAATCCCTCTCTGTCTTTCTCCCTCCCTCCCTCTCTCTTTCTCCCTTCCTCCCTCTCACTCTCTCTCCCCCTCCCTCCCTCCCCCCCTCTCTCTCTCCTTCCCTCCCTCTCTTCCTCCCCCCCCCCCTCTCTGTCGGCCTATACATATTTCCAGACACCTTGGAGCCAAGAATGTAAATGAGCGCTGACCGAGAGTGTGAAGCTTTGTTTTCAGGTCCTTTTTATTATTATTCGCTTTGTCTGATAGGTAACGCAGGCAGTTTACGAAACTGAGGCAGTTCCCATGTAACAAAGTCGGTGGGAACAAAAAAATGTAATTTTTTTTTGCACAGGCAGACAACAGTCCCCGGGTACTGTTGGCGTAATGCACGAGAGGAAGTCGGTAACGTGAAATTCAACGCATAGTGAACGATGCCGCTCATCTCGCGGCGATTTTGAACTCAGTACATGCACATAAATATCAAGCACAACTTCGTAATCAAACACGAGAAAAATCAACACACCATGGAGTTAATCAGCGCGTAATAAACATAACGCAAATACACCCACAAAGACCTGAGACGCCTACGGTAACTCTCACCTGGCATGCGTGTCAATACAAGGTACATAAACTCCACCAGAGGTACATCCTCAAACAGGAGAAAATGTTGCATTGGCCTGTGAAGAGTGTGAACCATGCCGCTCATGTCGGTGTGTTTTTAATCACAGTACATGCACACAAATACCAAACACAACTTCATAATCAAACACCAGAAAATAGCGCATTGGCCGGGGAAGAGAGTGATACCGCTCATAAAATTATCAGGGCGATTTAGTATACAGTACATGCATACGAGTATCAAACGCAACTTCATAAACAAAAACGAGAAAATATCTGCCTTAGCGGGCGAAGATAGTGATCCATGGCGGTCATATCAGGGTGGTTTTAACCACAGCACGCGTGTACAAAAATAAAACACAAGTTCAAAATCAAATAGGAGAAATGCGTACAAAAACAGAAAACAAAACAAAACAACTTCAATAGCAAAGAAGAGAAAATGTTGCCATGGCCATCGCAGTGCAGGAATTAAGCCACATGTACGCTCAGGACCAAACGCTGCACGCTGACATAACGATCGTAATCTCCACAGCAGATGGTTGGATTAGTGATCATGCACGCACAGCGCCTTGACCCATGGATCCATGGATCATCCAATAAAAGCCTGGACCACATGTCGTAGGATTAAGCCCTTGGAGCTGCTCACGCTGATCCAGGGATTCAGTTACGTGCCGGTAATATTAAACCCCTGGGTTTTCTTTCCGCCTTGCCGAAGATCTAGCTCGCCAAGCTAGTTCAGCTGTTCTCAATTGTTCGCCAAGCAAGATCTTCGTCGATCGCTGGTTCAGGGGTCCCGGTATTGTCGAACCAGGTCTTCTCCTATACGACCCTTTATGATACCTTTGGGGTTGACTGTGAGACATCTCTTGGCCACTAGACCTTCGTGAGACGTAACTACACCGCCTTGGGGAATCTTCAGGGACTGTACTAAGTAGAAGTCTGGCGCTTTTTGTGTGTAAGCGGGTTGTTTGCTCGTGTAACTGACGCGATCGACGGCAATGATGTTGACGTCACCACCAAATCCAATCAAAGATGCAGCTCTTGAAGTTACATTGCGGTGACTTTCCCCGCTCCTCAAAAACCTAGAGTAATATTGCTGTGACTTTTCTTGCCCCTCAAATATTGTGACTTTTCCTGCTCCTCAAAAACCTAACGCTACATTGTCCCTCAAAGACCTAAAGTTATATTGCCGTGACTTTTCTTGCTCCTCAAAAACCTAGTGTTACATTGCCGTGACTTAATTCTTTGCTCCTCAAAAGCCTATTGTTACATCGCTGTGAGTTTTCTTGCCCCTCAGAAACCCAACGTTACATTGCTGTGAGTTTTCTTGCCCCTCAAAAACCTAAGCGTTACATTGCTGTGACTTTCCTCGCTCCTCAAAAACACAACGTTACATCGCTGTAACTTTTCTTGCCCCTCAAAAACCTAATGTTTCATTGCTGTGACTTTTCCTCGCTCCTCAAAAACCCAACGCTACATTGCTGTGACTTCCCTTGCCTTTCAAAAACCCAAGTCCTAATCTGAAAAACCTGCACATCTTGTGGTGCAGACGGTCCCGTCTTGTTACTGACCTAGTCCACTATATTGAAATCCTTAAACAAATGTGACTGCCAGCATTCTGAAGCAAGATCAAAACACATACACAAAATTAAAAAGAACGCTGATTTTAATTAGATAACAAAAAGGCAAAAACAAACAAACAAACAAAACAAAATACAAGGCAAATTCTCTATGCAAGCACTTTTTTTCGAGCAACAAACAAGACAGCGTAACTTGGTGTTTTACGCCCAGTCAACCAGTGCTGTTATATCATGGGCAAGACAGAGAATACATTAATAAACGATCAAATGCATCGCTGAGTAATGATGAGCGATGAGTTCCCTTGATGAGTTCAGTGACGAGTTCCCGATGAAGTTTCATTTTTAACCTCTGACAAGATTAAACTTGCAGTTGTTGAAGATGTTTGTTGTAGAATCAATAAAATCGACATCACTATGAAACCCAGTCGAAGATGCAGACAATGAAATTACATTGAAGTGACTTTTCTCTCTCTGCTCAGAATCATCTCTTTATAAGCGCGTATATACTTAATAATTAGGATGTTTCAAGATTATTTTTTTTTCAAAGAACGCTTATTTATTATGACACAGACACACATTCTGCAAATTTTCGGGGTGATCCTCTTTGTCGGGCTACAAAACGACATTTAAACAACAGATGAACGGTTAAAAATGAAGAAAAATGAGATGAAAAGCGAAATATCTTATCTTTTTTGGTGCTGTTTTCCTGTCCAGTACTTGGAAGAATCTTTAAATGTCGGTTTGTAGCTTGACAAAGGGGATTTCTCCGAAAATTTGCAGACTGTGTGTCTGTGTCATAATAAATAAGCGTTCTTTTTAACCTTTTATGCGTTTAGATTTTGTTTTAGAACGCTAGCAGTCATTCTTGTTTCAGAGTTTTGTTCGTTTTGTTGCTCAGATTCAGTTATGAGATAGGAAGTGCTACATAAAACTGCAGTGATGCAAAGGAGTGTGAAAGAGAGAGCGAGTGGATGCTCCACAAGCAGGTGTCAGGAAAAAGAAGAGAAAAGCCGTAATCGGCAGCCTGTGCGCACCTCAACTGTCCTCGGATGTGGTTAATTCGAAGTCTGCATCTTTGATCGTGAATTAGAGCTCAGGAGATGTGTGAAAGTCGAGGTGGACGTCCTGGGCTCCCTGTCACTAATAGACCCTACGGTCTCTGTGGATGTTATGCCACATTAAAACTTCACACACAGCTGTCAGAGGCCAGCGGCTGTGTGAAGGTTGAGGTGGACGTCCTGGGCTCCCTGTTACTAATAGTCCTTATGGTCTCCGTGGCCCTAAAGCAGCATTGAACTTGAACTTGACTGTGCTGAAGTCAGGGCTGCATTTTTCAGTGATATATGAAACATTGAGTTGGTAGATGATAAAAAAAGAAAAAGAAAGCTACTGCTTAACACCAATCACCTGTCGTTCTTCGACGCACGCACGCTCGCAAGCACACACACACACACACACACACACACACACACACACACACACACACACCACACACACACACGTGCGTGCGTGCATGCGTGCTCGTGTGCTCGCGTGCGTGCTCGCGTGCATGCGTGCGAACGTGCGTGCGTGCGAACGTACGTGCGTGCGTGGTGTGTGTGTGTGTGTGTGTGTGTGTGTGTGTGTGTGTGTGTGTGTGTGTGTGTGCGAACGTACGTGCGTGCGTGTGGGGTGTGTGTGTGTGTGTGTGTGTGTGTGTGTGTGTGTGTGTGTGTGTGTGTGTGTGTGTGTGAGAATTCCAACCAGACAGCTGACACATGACTATAGCACTCCCAAAATTAGAAGACGAAGGAAACCTAAAACCAAAAAAAACAAAAGAACAGAAAAGAAAGAGAGAATTAAGCCCCTAACTGGTCCAATTATACACCGCGGAAGAGCACCGGGACCCAATTACCGTCAAGACGGGTTCTCTAGCACTGTGCTACTGAGGCCAGAAATTTAATTTTCACTTCCCGCGGCTGTAGACCCGTATATATGTCAAACCAATGTCGAACCTATCCTTTTTGTTAGCGTCAAGAGATTTATAAAGAACCACTAAAAACTTCGGACTTGCCATCTTCTTCCTCAGCTGGGACTGGTCTAGCTTCTCCCTCGGCCTTTTTCGGCGACACTTTTTCTGCTGGCGGAGCGGGTTCGGGTCAAGAAACAAATGATCGCCTTCCTTGTTCAATTTGCCTGCTCTCTTCCCCAACGCCTTTGATGGCGCCCACCAGGGGACACTACTCCCGCCGCTGGAAATTAAAGGGAGACAAATGAAACAGGGGTGTGAAGGTAATTGTTGGCTTCTATTACCGCCACCTGAGACGGAGCCTGTTTTGCGATGCTAATAAGCTTTACCTACACCGTCTTACTAATAAAGCATCCTTTTTGGATCACTGGACGCAAAGGTCGACAGTTCGCTGCCCTGTTTCGTAATGATGACACAGAATATTCTGAGAAGGCATTGTATATATATTTATTTAATACTTTACTTATTGCTTGCAGGAAATTCGGGGCGCCTTACATCGGTACGGCAATAACAGACGCAATAGCAGTGCTGTCTATAAATGAGAGTATTTATACTTCAGGCAGTCATGTACTCGACGACTCACTGCATTGGAGTCAGGATGTGAATCGATCTATATAAACAGCAGCAGCAGCAGCAGCAGCAGCAGCAGCAGCAGTAGAAAGAAGAAGAAGAAGAATTAACTGCCACACTAGCGTCAATAAAGTCAGAAAAAGAGGAGCAGTTGAAAGAGAACGACAAGGAGGAAGACGACATTAAAGCAGACAAGAACTGGACGGAACTGCCCAGCTGACGTGATAATGGCACATCGCGTTTACCGGGCAACTCAAGTGCTGTAAAATGGCGACGCAACAGTCTCCCCATCTATTCAATCGCTGTGCATTCCCTCTCCCCCTCTCCCCCCCCCCCCCTCTTCCCCTGCTCTCCCCCCCCCCCCTTCCCCTCGTCTCCCCCCCTCTCCTTCCCCCTGCGCGCTCTTCCAACAGTCTTTTAGCTTTGATCCTTCGCTTTCGGACAACCTCGCCCACTGAAAGGGGCGACACTCTAGAAACTTTTAAAGAGACGGCGATATAAATTAAGGTGTTAAACAGCAGTGTGTGTGTGTGTGTGTGTGTGTGTGTGTGTGTGTGTGTGTGTGTGTGTGTGTGTGTGTGTGTGTGTGTGTGTTGTGGGGGGGGGGGGGGGGGAGGGGGATGGGGTGAGAGAGATAGAGGGAGGGCTGTGTGGATGTGCACGTGCGTTGTGGGTGAGAGGGTGTGCTGATGTGGGTGTGGGTGTGAACGGATAGGATGAAAATATTTATAACTGTACTTGTGTCTAGTCAACACACAAGGGTGTTAACTGGCTCTCGAAATACGTAACAAAAGCGCAACAACCGTGAAAGACCTGAGAGAGAGAGAGAGAGAGAGAGAGAGAGAGAGAGAGAGAGAGAGAGAGAGAGAGAGAGAGAGAGACACACACACACACACACACACACACACACACACACACACACACACACACAACGGAACAGAGAACGAGACAGACAGACAGACAGACACAGACAGACAGCAGAAGACAGACACAGACAGAACAAGAGAGAGAGAGAGAGAGAGAGAGAGAGAGAGAGAGAGAGAGAGAGAGAGAGAGTTCCACCATCACTGCTGTTTTGTGAATCATTACCTGATCTGGGAACATTTCCGCGGCGCATTTTGGTACATAAACTCCGCCAGAGGTACATCCTCATCCGCAAACTAGCAATGGAGAGAATACGCGCGTCCATGTCATAGCAGTGCGGCCGTGGGTGTTGCCCTTGTTCTTGATCTGGCTGAGTGTTGCTTTACGTCCACAGAAACCGTAGGCCTATTAGGAACGGGAGCCCAGGACGTCCACCTCGACTTTCACACAGCTCCTGAGCTCTGCTTCTTGATCAGCATGCAAGATCTATTTGTAGACGTAGGATTTGGGGCGTCGCAGCAGTGTAGCCCTTTCTGAACTCGGCGGCAGAAAGGGCAGAACACGATTCCGAGGAGCAGTCCTATCCATAATGTAACACGTACAAGGCCATATGGCAGTCTTTCATTTCAGCTCTGTAATGGACCGGATACTCTCTAGCAATCGCCTCGCGGTGACACTCGGACCCGTGAAGAGGGTTCAGCAATATGTCGTGCGGCAGTTCCAAGCAGCAAGCGTTGTTTTGGCGGAACGGTTCAACGGCGGACCCTAAGTGGTGTCGCTGCGCCCGTGAAAGCCCTTACGCGCTCAGTTTTGCATTTTTTTGGGTGACGTTTTTTAATACGTCTTTGTTACAAAATAATAACATGGGGCACTGGAGGACATGCGGCATTGGCACATTTAACGTTTCATAAGTCATAAACATGGAATGAATGAACATACTGGAAAACGAAGGTAGGTAACTATCCGAAGACTACATAATTATGCTTGAGATTATACACGTGTATGGACTCTAGCTCAGTTTTGTCTTAGTTTGACTTCAGATGCTCTCCGGCCAGTGCCGCTTGCTCTGCTAATTATGTGATGGTGAGGCCGTTTCTTTCCTTGGTCGGCTGACTATTGGTTTGGGGTGTTAATAATTATAGCGCCTCATTTGCCTCTGGCGAAGGGCACCTTACAATAATTGCAATAACAACCGAAAAAGAAGGCACGTTATAGTTTGACTGACATAGCATCGCGAGTTTATGGTAGGCAACCTATCAACAATGTAAGGTCGGTATTATACCGACACCCCCCTCACCCAATCCCTTACACACACATGCACAAAGAGAGAGAGAGAGAGAGAGAGAGAGAGAGAGAGAGAGAGAGAGAGAGAGAGAGAGAGAGAGAGAGAGAGAAGACGAACGACGACGGACGGACGGAGACGGAGGGACAGGCAGCAGGCGGGAGGCAGCAGACAGACAGACACAGACAGACAGACAGACAGACAGACAGACACACAGACACACACACACACACCCCACACACACACACAGTGGGGAGGAGAGAGAGAGAGAGAGAGAGAGAGAGAGAGAGAGAGAGAGAGAGAGAGAGAGAGAGAGAGAGAGAGAGAGAGTGTACCACCACCAGTGCGTTTTTTTGAGAGAGAGAGAGAGAGAGAGAGAGAGAGAGAGAGAGAGAGAGAGAGAGAGAGAGAGAAAAAGAGAGAGAGAGAGAGAGAGAGAGAGAGAGAGAGAGAGAGAGAGAGAGAGAGAGAGAGAGAGAGAAACACCACTACTGCTGTTTAAAAAAAATCATTACCTGATCTAGGAACATTTCCGCGGCGCATTTTGAAGCTGCGTTCTCTCTTTATGATTAAGTTTGGAATCGATGAAAATACACATTAAACATACTCATGCGTTGGCCACTTTTTAAAATATCGATTCTTCTCCGCGGAGCAGACTTCCAGCATGTCGACATTTTAAGTCTCCGGCTTGATCGAAACTGCTAGGAGGATGCATTACGAACTTAAGTCTCACTTTTTTATGATTTATGTTTAATCTCTTCGGTCTCTGCTCTCAAGGTGGGGTACATATATATACCACGGATACGGAGACGAAATTCCACTTTGATGAGAATCTATATGCTAGCTACTGCATCCGAGCGGTTCTTCTCAGCTTTTAAACCTGCAGTGATTCGCCAACATCGACTAATTCTATCCCTCTGATTTAGGCCTTTAAAAAAAAAAATCATTCCCCCCCCCCTCCCTCCCCCACCCCATTCGATTACAAAAACCGTAGCTCAGTGGTTGTAATGTACTTCCCGCTACGCTCACTCCGAGGACCGTTTTCTGGCACGTTCCTCCAGATGGGGGAAGGATGTCGTAAACCAGTGCTTGCAGTTTGAACGAAGCAGGTGATCGAGTGGAAAGCAGTTACCGTAGATTGCACTCTCGGTGGAGACAGAGTCAAGGACCGTTTACATTTTATTTTGAGTTCTTCGGAAGAAGAAGTTCGAATTCCGATTTTTCTATAGTTTTTGTTCCTTTACCACAAGTTTGTTTGCTTGTCGAACAAGGTACAGGAACTTCCCTGGTGAAAAGGCGTGTAGGGGAAGAGGGGGGGGGGGGGGGGGGGGGGGGAGAAAAGGAACCCCACTACATCGACGTAGAGTCTTTTCACGTCAACGAGAAGGGCAGGACACGTGTGAAAACAAGAGCGCGATGTCCCTCCCGATCCCCATAAAACATCTCGGCGTCCAGCGAAAGACACAATCCCGACCGCTGTCCTGCAGTGACCTCTTGGCTTATCTCTTTTCCCGCGGAACGTTGCAGGAGCTGTAGCCTAGCTTATAGTCTCTAGTTGCTTGAACTGAGGAACAGGAGATTCAGTCTGGATGCTAGATCGATGTGGGCAAAACACTGCCAGACAGGCTACGGAAAACTAGAAACTAAAACGTTAAAAACACACACACCAAAACAACAACAACAGGACAAAGAAATAACAGAGAGAGAGAGAGAGAGAGAGAGAGAGAGAGAGAGAGAGAGAGAGAGAGAGAGAGAGAGAGAGAGACTCATAGGTTATAGCTTTGGTTCAAACAATACGACTCCCCGGAGGGGGGGGGGGGGGGGGGCAAGAAAAAAGACGATACAAGACGAGACAAGCATCCGTCTCCGAGAAGAAGAAAAAAGGACAAGAAAACGTTTTCAACAGACTCCGAAGCAAACGAACAAACACGACAATCGCCCACAAATCAAACTCACGAAGTTCACGCTCTCATCCCCCACAACAACTTTCCGTTAATTTCGAACCTTCGATCGCCGACATAGACGATCGGTCCGCGTGACTGCAAGAAATGGAAAGGAGGTGTCGACTTTCAGATAAATGGAGGAGGGAGCGGTCAGTGTCCACGTCGTGAGGGAGAAGTCAGTGCAGACGCGCGCTGTCGATTTCAACGCTGTCATCGTAAAGCGTCAAGGCGGTTCGGCGTTCGGGGGCCGTGTCTTGCTGATTGGGCCGTTCCGACCGTGTCGTCATAAATCGTGTTTTCAAGACATTGTTCGGCGCGTCGCAGTGGTAGGCAGCAGGTCTGTTGTTAGTGAACTGAGCTGGAGTGCCCTCCTCCTGTTTCTGCCGAGACGGAGGGAAGGGCGAGGAGATGTGTGAAGTGTTACTATGCAAGGCCTGTGGCTACTACAAGATGATGAATGGCGTGGTTGGTTGTTGTGGAGTTCGAGTTCTGGATTGATATTGACTAAAACTTCACAGACTTTCTTTTGTGCTAGCGTTGCTGGTAGTGACACTGACGGACTCTTCGGGGACTTTTCTTTTGTGCGTGTGCGTGTGTGTGTGTGTGTGTGTGTGTGTGTGTGTGTGTGTGTGTGTGTGTGTGTGTGTGTGTGTGTGTGTGTGAGTGTGTGTTTGCGCGCGCGCGCGCGTGCGTGCGTGTGTCAACGTGTGCGTGTGCGTGCGTGCGTGTGTGTATGTGCGTGCATGCGTGCGTGCGTGCATGTGTGTGTTTGTGTGCGCGCGCGCGTGGGATCGTGCTATCTTTGCTCTAGGCTGATGGATAGAAGACCGTGTTACTTTTTTGTTGTAGATTCTGGGGTGTACATGTATGAATTTAATTACGTAGGAAGCTAGAACTTGTCATGGCGAAGCCGCGGGCACCATCGTTTGATCCTCCTAGACCTTTGGTCTTGATATTGACACAACACTTTGGGAAACCTTCCAAGTCACACGTGTTTAGCTAGGTCCCTCTCCGGAGTGTCTAGTACATACCATTCCCATGACCAAAGTCGTAGTCGTTGACATTTTTTTCTTCTTCTCAATCTTTTTTGATTGACAGAAAACTCTAAGAGAGTTCTCAACGTTGAGCCGTGCCGTCTCCATGACGTCGTCCTTTCGGGGAGC
>JABMCL010001349.1:450000-452500 GCA_018857735.1 Alviniconcha marisindica | reverse complement strand
CCCCACATGTACCTTGCACTACACTGACAGTCTTCATCCCCACATGTACCTTGCGCTATGCTGACAGTCTTCATCCGCACAAGTACCTTGCACTATGCTGACAGTCCTCATCACCACACGTACCTTGTGATATGCTGACAGTCTTCATCACCACATGTACCTTGTGTTACACTGACAGTCTTCATCCCACATGTACCTTGCGCTATGCTGACAGTCCTCATCCCCACATGTACCTTTTGTTACACTGACAGTCTTCATCCCCACATGTGCCTTGCGATATGCTGACAGTCCTCATCCCCACATGTACCGTGCACTATGTTGACAGTCTTCATCCGCACATGTACCTTGCACTATGCTGACAGTCCTCATCCCCACATGTACCTTGCGATATGCTGACAGTCTTCATCCCCACATGTACCTTGCGCTATGCCGACAGTCTTCATCCCACATGTACCTTGCACTATGCTGACAGTCCTCATCACCACACGTACCTTGTGATATGCTGACAGTCTTCATCACCACATGTACCTTGTGTTACACTGACAGTCTTCATCCCCACATGTACCTTGCGCTATTCTGACAGTCCTCATCCCCACATGTACCTTTTGTTACACTGACAGTCTTCATCCCCACATGTGCCTTGCGATATGCTGACAGTCCTCATCCCCACATGTGCATGCAGCGTAAATCGGGAGACAGCTCCTGATGCCACCGTGTGCTATACTGATAGTCTTCATTACTCGCTACGCCTTCACTCGCCCCCGGGTCCTTACGGGAGACTGAGTGGGTTAATATCTTTATCCAATTTGCTGCTCTGTCTAGAAAGACGGGCGGAAAAGGAAGAAAAAGAAGAGAGAAAAAAAAGGGCCAGGAAAACGGAGGAAAAGTGTCAGAAAACGAAGCGACTGATCAAATATGATCCCTGTATTGAAACGTGGACAGCCAGACCAGCTGTAGGGGTGGTGGTGGTGGTGGTTGGAGGTAGGGTGGGTGGAGATAAGACGATGGGGGGTGGGGGAGAGGGGTCGGGGGGTGGGGGGTGGGGGTGGGGGGGGGGTCGAACAGGGATGATAAGGGACATTTGATATTGGAGGAATTTGCAAGCGGAACCACACGCTTTAGGCTGCAGCTAGCACTTGCGAGAACAGCAGCAGATGAAACATAATGCTCATGCATCTCTTCCGTTTGTCATTTCGGTGGTCCGCACGTGTTGTCTTTGGCGAGGTCGTCGTCGTCGTTGTTGTTGTTGTTGTTGTTGTTGTCTGTCATTAATTTATCGTCAGTACCGAGTGTTTGAACACAGGACCTGATGCACACTCCGAGTATCGCTTTCCGGCACCTTCCTCCAACGAAAGGATGCCGTGAACCAGTGCTTGGAGTTTGGACTTGATGCTCATGCAGTTGATGATGATGATGTAGAGCTTCATGTCCTCGGATGTCGGGATGACATCTTAGGGACAAACTGTGACCAATGCCTAAGCATGGTTCAATGTTGCTTTACGTCCACAAAAACCGTAAGGTTCATTATGACAGAAAGCCCAGGAAGGCCACCTCGACTTTCACACAGCTAGCTCCTGAACTCTGTTGATGCTCAGCCAAATCTTTGTAATAAAATACCCCCAAACCCCTACCCTGAAACCCAACACGCAGGTGTGGTGATGATGGGAATGGGCCTGATACTAGCAGAGTACCCTTTTCTTCATGACTATACCAAGACAGCATCACTTGTGTATCACTTCCCCAAGTGTATCACTTCCCTTTGAACTAAACGTCAAACTGAGCGAGTCTTCCTGTCTTGGTATAGTTATTTTATCGTGCATCTGATGAGCACGTAATGATGGTAAGTGCACTGCTGGGGATTTTTGGCTTTATTTTTGGGTCTGATTAAAGCTAGTTGGCTTGTCTCACGCGTAAGGAAAGAGTCTAGTGGACATATAATTATATCGCTGTTTTACTGCTGAGGAAATGTGTGTGTGTGTGTGTGTGTGTGTGTGTGTGTGTGTGTGTGTGTGTGTGTGTGTGTGTGTGTGTGTGTGTGGTGGTGTGTGTGTGTGTGTGTGGGGAGGGGGTTCTTTAAAAATTGCTTTTAGTGTTCGTGATTGACGCACAGGCTTATAACACACACACACACACGCGCGGGGCGCGTGCAGCACACACCACACACACAACACACACACACACACACACACACCACACACACACAACCACATGCGCACACACACGCAGACAGATAGGCAGACATATACATAGGCAGACACAGGCAGACAGACGGACAAACAGACAGACAGACAGACAGACACACACACACACACACACACATTGAGAGCACGCCGGCTTATAGCACACACACACACACACACACACACACACACACACACACACACACACACACACACACACAGATAGGCAGACACACACATAGGCAGACACAGGCAGACAGACATACAAACAGACCGACAGCCCCCCCCCCCCACATCCCCCCCACCCCCACCCCCCCATA
>JABMCL010001349.1:420000-442500 GCA_018857735.1 Alviniconcha marisindica | reverse complement strand
AAAAAGATCATTTTGTTGTCAGGTAAAATTCCTGTTTACTCAACAATGACTTGCGCCGTCTTCAGCATTCGTCGAAAGGCAAGATTGTGTGAGCTATAATTCTTGTAAGAATTTATCATGTGTATTTTGCTTCTTCTGTTTTAAGGAGCCCAGAATAACCAGATACTGAAGACACAAAATATGGTCAGATCTCTCTCTCTGTTTGTATATGGGCCTATGGACAAAATGCAATAAACCGTCTGAAGTCTCTCTCTCTCTAATCGCTTAGAAATAAAGAAGAGTCTCTGCCGGTCTGTCTGTCTGTGTTATACAGACACAAATTTATATCTGGCTGTTTGTTGACTGCAAATACGTTTTTTGTTTATTTTAAATAAAATATTCTATTGAAGCGACTTGCTGGTGCATGTTGTTAGCATGATAAATGTAAGATCAGTCTAATATCACTTATGTGAAAAGACTGTAAATTTTAAAAAAGAAGAAGAAGAAAAATCTGTGTCATTGCCAGGAATGACTCGATTTGGTTGAATGTTGCTTTACGTCCACAGAAACCCTAGGCTTCTTGGGGACGGGAGCCCAGGACGGCCACGTCAACTTTCACACAGCTCCTGAGCTCTGACCATGACGATGTAAATAAACATGGTGCTTAACGTCCACAGAAACCGTAAGGCTTATTAGGGACGGGGGGAGGGGGGGGGGGGGGGGGGGGGAAGAGGGGGGGGGGGAGGGAGTATGGAGATGGGGGAAGAGGGAGATTATATACCTATCGCTACACTCTCACCACCAGAATGATTCCTGCATTAAGATAGGCAGCGACGAGAGCCATTTTAATGTTTCAGTAGGAAGTGATGGACAAAGTCACAAGATAGTGTCCACAAACCACAACCTTTTTGAAGAGAAAGGAGAGCCAAAACGGCATCGAACCGAGGTCCTTCCGCTTACCAGCCTACTGCATTACCGGCTCACAAGACTCGATTTGTCGCTGGCCCTGCTTATATAGCCAATGAACGTGTTGAGATGAAACTTGGTGTGAAGATTGCTTGGTACACGATAGTCCTATGCCCATAATGTTGGTATGGGTAACACCTCCTTAGCATAATTAACACAATAACGCTAATGATTATTGAACCGATCGCGAGTTGAAATCTGGGTGCCGAAAAAATTAGCTCTTGATGTTTCTTCGCTTCGATTTCGCTTCAATTTATGCGTTAACGGTACCCCAGAGTCACAGTGCTTTCAGCGAAGACGCCTTCTTACAGAGAGTTATCCCCCCTGTCAGCTTTCGACCACACAGCCATCCCGAAAATTCCTGCAGGCTTTTCGGCCACTTCCAGGCCACCTTCGGGGGGTTAGAGATGATCCGGTCCGATCCTCGCTGATTCCTCTGATCCTCAGCGATCGTCGCCGGTTGGGGGACTTTGGGGTGCAGCAGACTCGGTTTTCTGGAATCTGTCACGTCCGACTGCTGTGTGACCAAACAGAAAAAGGCGAGAAAGCGCGAGTGTGCTGAAGGGAGTGTCCGTGTGTAAACCGTGCACCGGAGGTATGGCCTAATTCGATGGGTTACAGCCTGCAAATGTTTCCCCTTAGTTTCAACGAGATGTAATTTGCATTTATGAAAATGGACATAGGAGCTAGAGGAAGGAAGTATTCATGGAGGAAGGAGGGGGGGGGGGGGGGGGGGGGGGATCTGAGGAGCGAGCACTGTTTCGTATGCGGCATTAGATTGCCCGTGTGTGGTGTGTGTGTGTGTGTGTGTGCGTGTGTCGTGTGTGTGTGTGTGTGTGTGTGTGTGTGACTGAGAGAGAGAGAGAGAGAGAGAGAGAAGAGGGGAGAGAGAGAGGAGAGAGAGAGAGAGAGAGAGAGAGAGAGAGAGAGACAGACAGACAGACAGACAGACAGACAGACAGACAGAAGACAGAAGAGAGGGGGAGAGAGAGAGAGAGAGAGAGAGAGAGAGAGAGAGGAGAGAGAGAGAGAGAGAGAGAGAGAGAGAGAGACACTGTGTGTGTGTGTGTGTGTGTGTGTGTGTGTGTGTGTGTGTGTGTGTGTGTGCGTGCGTGCGTGGTGTGTGTGGTGGGGGGGGGGAGGGTGGGGGGGGGGGGGTATGTGTAATTTTATGTTTGTATGTGTGTACGTGAGCGTGCGTGCGTGCGCGCGGGCGCGCCTCTGTGTGTGTGTGTGTGTGTGTGTGTGTGTGTGTGTGTGTGTGTGTGTGTGGTGTGTGTGTGTAGGTGCCGCACACACACATACACACACACACACACACACACACGACACACACACACACACTAACTCACACACACATACACTCACTCCTCCCACACACACACACACACACACACACACACACACACACACACACACACACACACACACACACACACACACACACACCACCACCACCACCACCACCACCACCTCCAACACCAGTCTCTGCCCCTTGGTGGCCGGCGCCAGAACACAGCGAGGTCCAGGACAAACAATCGGACCGTTTCGTCCGCTCCGAAAGTAACCAGCAGCCCCTCGATCCAAAAATTTGACCTCTA
Source organism: Alviniconcha marisindica (assembly GCA_018857735.1). Lineage (NCBI taxonomy): Eukaryota > Metazoa > Mollusca > Gastropoda > Provannidae > Alviniconcha > Alviniconcha marisindica. Next base: position 439,954 of record JABMCL010001349.1, on the reverse strand, counting down.
ATATCGGTAGGTGCCAAGCGATAGTCAGAAACGACAGAATCCAATCGATCTGGCCCGAAACGAAAACAAATTATCGCCGGACCCTTCAAACCCGCCCCGATATTACACACAAGGCCAGGCACACAGAAGGAAGAAAGGACAGAGCTTGAGTGGAAATGGAAAGAAAGCTATGATCGTGAAGGACAAAACTGGGGTCTGTGTCTGATTGCTTTGGCGATGCTGTGGGAAGGGGACTGGGGTGGCTCCTTTGTCTGTGGTTCAAGGGTCGGACTCTTTTTGCGGCTTCATCTGTGCTTCGGCGGTCTCGGGGTTTTCTCGCGTGTTTTCTGCCGGTTTGTTTATGGATCAGTGGGCAGAGAGAGGTGCAGTTTGTTTTTTCTTTTTCTTTCCTTTTTCTGTTTTCTCTGTGATCTGCCCGTGTCGGTGTTTTCAAAGTTGTGGGCCTAATCTTCGTGATTCATCCTTTTGGGGAGGAGGGTGTACGTCATCTCGCCCCCCCCACCCCCTCCCTGTTTCTGTCTCTGTCTGTCTCTGTCTCTCTGCCTCTGTCTCTCTGTGTGTCTCTTTCTGTCTCTCTGTCTCTGTGTATCTATCTGTCTGTCTGTCTCTGTCTTCTCTGTGTCTCTGTCTGTGCCTCTGTCTGTCTGTCTGTCTGTTCTGTCTGTCTGTCTGTTCTGTCTATCTGTCTGTCTGTCTGTCTGTCTGTCTGTCTGTCTGTCTGTCTGTCTGTCCGTCTCTTTCTCTCTCTCTCTCATGTGTACACCAGACGTACCTGTCCTAAGTCGCTTCACATAGTTTTACGGTTCATCGATCATTTGGATGTTTATTTTATGACAACAACCGCGAATTGTAATGAAACAAAACAAAACGTGTGAAAATTTTCAGGATAAGCCCCTTCTTTGCAAGCTTCAAAACAAGAGTTAAACAATGATAACTGAACATATTATACTTACCTGGTTACGGTTTGTCAGTGGAATGCCTGGAGTGTGCGTGTGTGTGTGTGCGTGCGCGCGCGCGTGTGTGTGTGTGTGTGTGTGTGTTTCTGTGTGTGTGTGTGTGTGTGTGTGTGTGTGTGTGTGTGTGTGTGTGTGTGTGTGTGTGTGTGTGTGTGTGTGTGTGTGTGTGTGTGTGTGTTGTGTGTGTTTGTGTGTCGTGGTGTGTGTGTGTGTGTGTGTGTGTTTTGTGTGTGTTTGTGTGTGTGTGTGTGTGTTGTGTGTGTGTGTGTGTGTGTGTGTGTTGTGTGTGTGTGTGTGTGTGTGTGTGTGTGTGTGGTGTGTTTGTGTGTGTGTGGTGTGTGTGTGTGTGTGTGTGTGTTTTGTTCGTGTTGTTCTTGGATTTTGTTTTAGAACGTTAGCAGTCAACACTGTTTTTTGTTGTTGTCGTCGTTTTTAGTTTTGTTATTGGGTATTTATGCTACTTTTTGTCTTTTCTTCTGTGAATTATCGAAAGCTTTATGATGAAATGTAAACGTTCGGCTATGAGAGAGAGAGAGAGAGAGAGAGAGAGAGAGAGAGAGAGAGAGAGAGAGAGAGAGAGAGAGAGAGAGAGAGAGAGAGAGAGAGAGAGAGAGAGAGATTGGTGGGGAGTAAAGAAGAAATTATAACGATAAAAGCAAGACTTTCGCAGCAAAAATATGATTATTTACTGTCAAGCAAAAACAAAACAAACAAACAAACAAAAACAAAAAAACAAACGAACACGCAAACAAACAAACTTTTATCATTTATAGTGACCAAGGAAAAATAACAGCAAAAGCATGTTTACGGTTAAGACAACTATAACAACAAAAAATAATTACTTATGATCAAGGAACCAATAACAGTCAATGGATAATTATTTGAAGCCAAAGAAAAAAATAACAATGAAAGATAAATATTCGTGGTAAAGAAAAAATAACAACAAAAACATTATTACTGATGGGCAAGGGCATAATTATGACATAAATAACACAGTAATAGCAAGAGAACACAAACTAAAAAGAAACAATAAAAAAATAAAAAATAAAATGTTGAGCACACCCACATGCTCATGTTTTGGGTGAAAGTAAAAACGAAATAACAGACGAAGGATACTGAATCAAATTTAACAGCTGTCTACTGGCAGCTGCCAATGCCAGTGCGTTCGTTTTTGATTCCACAGCGAATAATATGTGACCGCGTTTGTAAGTTCGGTTCAGTCTCCTTGCAATCTCTCTCCATGGCTCCTACTTAGGAATCTGCAAGTCCGATGTGTTGGAAACTTCTTTGTTCAGTGCAAAGACAATCGAGGAATGATTCAGATTGAAACGGCACATGTCTTGTGAAATGTACGAGAGAGAGAGAGAGAGAGAGAGAGAGAGAGAGAGAGAGAGAGAGAGAGAGAGAGAGCAGACAGACAGACAGACAGACAGACAGACAGACAGACAGACAGACAGACAGACAGACAGACAGACAGACAGACAGACAGAGACAGAGAGTCCGTGTGTGAATACCGACTATTGAAGACTTACTGATATTAATTCTAAAGTCAAAGAGAACGTATGAAATTGCACATGCCAACAACAACAGCAGCAGCAGCAACAACAACAAAAACAAACAAGTAACAACAACAAAAAAGAAAAAAGCACTGGTTCTCTCCGACTCCCCCTTCTTCTCCCTACCCCCGAAAATCGGCATAAACGACACGCAACTAGGCCTACATTTTAAAAGAGAGAGAGAGAGAGAGAGAGAGAGAGAGAGAGAGAGAGAGAGAGAGAGAGAGAGAGAGAGAGAGAGAGAGAGAGAGAGAGAGAGAGAGAGACAGACAGAGACAGCGAGACAGAAGAGAGAGAGAGAGAGACAGACAGACAGAGACAGAAAGACAGAGACAGAGAGAGACAGAGACACAGACAGAGACAGAGAGAGACACAGACACACACAGAGACACAGAGACAGAGAGAACGTTGAAAGAAGAGGTTATACATATACCAGTTAACGTAATTCCATCTTTTAATTAATTAAGAAATTCCCCATGTATGCATACATGTCCTTGGACACTTTCTTTTGCCACTCAGTACTGCAACTCGCAGTATAACTGGAACCGACTCAGTGAATCGAATAATTCTGTCCTTTTTATTAAATTTCGTAAATGCATCAAAACAGGCAAGACTTACGTACACGTGCAGATTTTATTATAGGGGGGAAAATTAAATCATTAATTGTATCAGATCACGCACATAGTGATTGACATTTAGTACCCTTCCAAACCTAGTTGTCTGAACTTCTAGCTCATCCAGTATTTAGCTACATTGATCAGGAGGCCTGGAATTTATCCTTTGTGGAGGGGGCGGGGGAGGGGGGGGGGGCAGGAGGGAAGATGCAACACTGGCAAACAAATTGGTTGCTTGCTCTTTGCTTCATTCCCCACACCCGCAAGAAGGGTAATTAGATATAGGAGACGGTCGATACTATATACATATACATGTATTACTTTGCCAGTGAAACGCTCTAACGAGCAGCCGACACTGGCTCCGACACCGACAAAGCTAATGCAACCACCAAAGAAAAAGAAGACATTTAGGTCGAAAGTTTGTAGCTCTGACTGTCTCCTAGAGATTTGATTATACCGATCTGTTTTTGCAATCTGTGGTCAAACTCTGGAGAAGACGAAAAAATTGCGGAAACGAGTTCTTTCTCATACTGGCACTGAGATTTTAAGTCGGCGTTTTGCCGACCGGTCAATTGACTTAACTGTGGGTACAATATCATGCAATCTCGCACAGTACTCGAGGGCCCATATGCATGAAGAGAAAAAAACAAACCTAATAGCATTTATCTTCTAAACGCTGGCGACACTGATAAAATCAGCATGCATAAAGCGCAGATGTTTGTCCCTAATATGTCAGCCCGACATCCAAGGACATTAAGCCCTACATCATCATCATCATCATCATCAGTCGTAAGTTGTCCGTAATATGTCTGCCCGACATCCAAGGACATTAAGCCTCACATCATCATCATCATCATCAGTCGTAAGTTGTCCCTAATATGTCAGCCCGACATCCAAGGACCTTAAGCCTCACATCATCAAGCGCAGATAGGGCTGTTCGACAAACCTAAATCCTTCTATATGGAATAACTGTGTTCGTTGACTTGACAATGGCAAGGATTGCCGAAAATATGCACTCTATTTTGTTACAAACACGTATTCAGTTCTGATTTTTTTGTTTTGTTGTCCCAGTATTTGTATTTCCCTGAAAGCTCGCTCTCGACTTTGATTTAAAAAAAAAAAGAAAAAAAGTTATAGACTCATTTTCCGACGTTTAAGCAGCCAAAACGCCATCTATAAATGGCGGCTATGATGCTGCCGTTATCAACAGAGGCGAAAACGAACAACGGAAAGACCCACGCCGTCCCGTGTATCACTGAAGACCACAAATTAATAAAATAGTCAAGAAAGTAAGGATCCACGCATCAAGACACGTCATAATCAACATAGACGGCGAGTTCCAAGAGGACACAGTAAAATCTCAAACGGGAAGGGGCCATTGGGTCACTGACATCTGCTACGACCGAGTGAACTTTCACTGATCTTTGAACTTGTCAAGCCGTGTCTTTTCAGTTTCGGGTTTTCGACGTCACGCGCGTTGCATTGTTGGCAAAACAAGAGAATTTCCCGATCGAAAAATAAACACAAGTCTATAGTTATTTCTGAGACTATTCGCGCATGTGGAAGGAAATCCAGATTAGAACTCCTTAGCTGATCGGGATTAGGGGCTATCCGCCTTCAGCTTAATTTGCTCTTCATACGTATGGGATCATACATTTCCAGTTTCGCAGCGAGACTTAATATGTAACTCGTTAGATGAGCTGCTTCGTATGTTTCACTGTTTCCTTCTTTATGGAATAGCTGTGCTCGTTGATTTGACAATGGCAAGGATTGCCGAAAGTATGCGCTCTATTAATTTTGTTACAAATACGTATCCAGTTCAGAATCTTTTTTTGTCCCAGTATTTGTTTTTCCCTGACAGCTCGCTATCGACTTTGATTAACAAAATTACATCAAAGCCATGGTTTACGTTTTGACATCAGTCTGTACAATACGTGTGTTCATGTGTGTGTGTGTTTGTGTGTGTGTGTGAGGGGTGCGTGTGTGTGTGAGGGGTGCGTGTGTGTTGGAGGAGGGAGGGGTGGTATGTGGATGCGTGGTGATATAAGGAGTGGGGACTGAGGATACTTAACTGATGGTGCAATGGTTGTGTTGTTGATGACAAGGATGGCAGTGCCGATAATATGACGATGTTGATGTTTCAGTGTCGATGTGCATGGACCCGGTGTTCGACATGCCAGTGGTCAACATCACAGTCAAAGAATTCGAGACAGCTGTACTACCGTGTTCGGTCAAGTTCCTCGGAAACCACCAGGTACAGTTTTGTCCGCTTGCAAATGATTCGCCTAAAACTCGATACTAGTAGATTTTCCCACAAGTAAAAAGCGACCCGGTTATTCAGGAATCAGGGTTTTAGTTTCTGTCTTCGGTGTCTCAATGTTCATACATGGCACTTAGCTATCAGGGAAAGATTTGTTGTTGTTTTTTAGAACTTTCCTGCCAAGAATTTTTTGTTTGTTCTCGCGCGATTCGTCCATTGCAGATCTAAACCTTCTTAGAGAGAGAGAGAGAGAGAGAGAGAGAGAGAGAGAGAGAGAGAGAGAGAGAGAGGGGAGAGAGAGAGGAGAGGAGAGAGAGAGGAGAGAGAGAGAGAGAGAGAGAGAGAGAGAGAGAGAGAGAGAGAGAGAGAGAGAGAGAGACGCCATGCCTTTGCGCTCGACCTGCTGAATCTATTGAGAGGAAATTTACCGTGAACATTCCTTGGGACCCGTGGGTCCTCTGCTTCCATAGTATGGATAACACCTCTTTTGGTAATTAGCGCAATAACTCTAACTAGGCCTATTAGTGAAGAGAAAACGAGTCGCTCTGTTAAGTAAATAGAGATTGCTATAAAACCAACTGCGTCTACGATACCGGCAGGCAAACATAGCTCCAAAGCACGCACATAGTCTGGCTGCATGACAATCAGGTATGTACACTATCAGTATGGCTGTATGACAACCAGGTGTACCATCAGTCTGGCTGCATGACAACCAGGTATACAGACCGTGAGTATGGCTGTTTGACAACCAGGTATACATACCATCAGTCTGGCTACATGACAACCATGCAGGTATACATACCATCAGTCTGACTGCATGGCAACCATGCAGGTATATACACCATCAGTCTGGCTGCATGACAACCAGGTATACAGACCATGAGTATGGCTGTTTGACAACCAGGTATATATACCATCAGTATGGCTACATGACAACCATGCAGGTATACACACCGTCAGTCTGGCTACATGACAACCATGCAGGTATACATATCACCAGTCTGGCTACATGACGACCATGCAGGTATACACACCATCAGTCTGGCTGCATGACAACCATGCAGGTATACACACCATCAGTCTGGCTGCATGACAACCACATATACATATCATTAGTCTGGCTGTATGACAACCAAGTATACATACCATCAGTCTGGCTGCACGACAACCACGTATACATATCATTAGTCTGGCTGTATGACAACCAAGTATACATACCATCAGTCTGGCTGCATGACAACCACGTATACATATCATCAGTCTGGTTGTATGACAACCAAGTATACATACCATCAGTCTGGCTGCATGACAACCACGTATACATATCATCAGTCTGGCTGCATGACAACCACGTATACATATCATTAGTCTGGCTGCATGACAACCACGTATACATATCATCAGTCTGGCTGCATGACAACCACGTATACATATCATTAGTCTGGCTGTATGACAACCAAGTATACATACCATCAGTCTGGCTGCAAAGCAATCGTGCAGGTATACATACCAACAATATACACCATCAGTCTGGCTACATAACAACCATGCAGGTACCCATACCATCAGTCTGGCTGCATGACAACCAAGTATACATACCATCAGTCTGGCTTCATAGCAACCATGCAGGTATACATACCATCAGTCTGGCTTCATAGCAACCATGCAGGTATACATACCATCAGTCTGGCTTCATAGCAACCATGCAGGTATACATACCAACAGCCTCCGCCTCAGTAAACGTTTCAAGGTAAAAAATAACAATTACGTACGTCAAGCTGAAGGGCGGCCATGCAGGTCCTAGCTACACGGAATTCAATAACGAAATACAAACCTAATAAAAGCGTCTTTGTGCTTCCCTCTCCGAGACTAGTTTATGCCGCTGGAGGGATCGCAAAACACACACAGAGTTTTTTTTAAGGTCAGAAAGGATCACTCACTTCACAACAAGCGACAGACGTGTCCAAGGGGGACGCATCATGAGCCAGATCATGTCCACCAGGGGTGCGGGCTAACGCTGTTGTCCTAATGGGCTACTTGTGTCCCCTCACATTTCATTCCCTTTCACAGCCATTTTCTTTTAGGGGGCGAGTCGATCATTGTGCCAGGGAGCCGTTCCCTGACGCCATCCTCCCCGCCTAGAAAAATAACCATATGCTACCACCTCAAAATGCTGCTGGAAGCGGAGATCATGTCGGGAGCTGAGGGATTGTGGTTTGCAAATCTGTTTTTAATTATGGAGATTTTGAGCTTTACTCTCACCGGAGACAGCTGATGGCTGCAATTTGTTTTTGTGTTTTTGATTATAGAGATTTTGAGCTGGTCGTTTAGCTCTTGTTTTACTAACCGGAGAGAGATTGTGGTTGTAACTTTGTTTTTAATTATGGTGATTCTGAGCTGGTCGTTTAGCTCGCGGTTTACTCACCGGAGAGAGAGATTATTGTTGCAAATTTGTTTTTAATTATGGCGATTCTGAACTGATCGTTTAGCATTCGTTTGGCGATCTTGAGCTGGTCGTTTAGCTCTCGCTTTACTCATCGAAGAGAGATTATGGTTGTAATTTTTTTTAAATTATACCGGTTTTGAGCTGGTCGTTTAGCTCTCGCTTTACTTGCCGGAGAGAGATTATTGTTGTAATTTGTTTTAATTATAGCGATTTTGAGCTAGCCGTTTAGCTGTCACTTTACTCACCGGAGAGAGATTATTGTTGCAAATTTGTTTTTAATTATGGAAATTTTGAGCTGGTCGTTTAGCTCTCGCTTTACTCGCCGGAAAGAGATTGTGGCTGCAAATTTGTTTTTAATTTTGGAGATTCTGACTCGGTCACCCACCTTTCGCTTTAGACTTACCGCAGAGAGATCTTGATTGATTGGTTGATCATCAGTTTTTATACAGCCCTATTCGCTGCTCTTCAGCACACTCACTGCGCTTTTGTCGCATGCGATTCTAAATGAGTGACTGCATGTAGCTCTTTGGGCTGCAGACTTCCTTTTTAAATTATGATGATTATGAGCTGGTAACCCATCTCTCTCTCGACCCATCTTATATCTATTCCCCCCCTCCCCCCCCCCCCCTCCAGCACCCCCCCCCCCCCCCCCCCATCCTTCTCGCACCACATCTCCACTGCTTGGTATGCTCAGTAGCTATAGTCTGGGCAATATTTCATAGCGGTCATGTGGAGGAATCTTCGTGCGGAATTGTGCCGCATTCCCGCTGACTCCGCTTCGGAGATTACGATTTACTGTTCCAGAAAGGGGAGGGGGGAATGGCGGCCATTGAAGCAAGAACGAAATATGAGGTGAAGTTAAAGGCGATTTAAAAAAAATTGATACTGGCTGCCGCTGTTGGGTTTGAAGTCAGGTTTGTTGTGTTCGCTAACTCGATCCTTTCGATATTGCGAGAGAAACTGTTTAGTGCATGTTTGTATGTGTTTCTGCAGTGCGGTTAGGATATAAGGTTTCATTTGCCGTGGTGAAACAGCGGCAGCTAAAGCAACAATAACGACGGACACAAAGACACGGAACTATTATAGTAACAGACACTCACACACACGCGTGCACACACGCACACGCTCGGACACACACACACACACACACACACACACACACACACACACACACACACACACACACACACACACACACACACACACACACACACACACACACACACACACACACACACACACACACACACACACACACACACACACTCACACTCACACACACACACACACATACACACGCACACACACACACACACACACACACACACACACACACACACACACACACACACACACACGCATACACGCACGCACGCACGCACGCACGCACGCATACGCACACAGCGCGCGCTGTTTGCGTAATAAAGTAGTGCTGTCGCACATGACTTTTATTAGCTCTCTTTTTTGTAACGTCACTCTTATCTTTCCACTCATTGAGCAAATCAAGTGACTATTCTCACTTCTGCTTGCTTGCAACCAGGTGGTGTGGACAGATCAGTTCTCCACACTTCTGTCTTACGAAGATCGACGAATCATCGATGACGAGAGGTTGTCCATCGAGCGGCCCTTCACCAAAGACTGGAACCTTCACATCCGCAAGGTCAGGTACGGGGACCAGGGAGTGTACAACTGTCAGATCAACACCGTCCCAGTCAAGGTCAAGACCATCAACCTCAGGGTGGAAGGTGAGTCCCAGACAGTTTTTGTGATTCACGCCTCGCTGTGTGCTTTGTGCACCGTAAGTAAACATGCTGCTGAACGTCCACAGAAACCACGAGGCCTATTAGGGACGGGGAAAGGGAGGTGTGTGTGTATGTGGGGGGGGGGGGGGGGGGTATATAGGAACCACACTCCTTCCAGAGAGCCGGTTTGGCCTAGCGGTAAGGCGGTAGGCTGGTTAAGCGGAAGGACCTCGGTTCGATACCGCTTCGGCTCCCCTTTCTCTTCAAAAGTTGCAGTTTGTGGACACGGTCTTGTGACTTTGTCCCTCACAATTAATGAAACATTAAAACGGCTCTCATCGCTGCCCATCTTAATGCAGGAGTCATTCTGGTGGTGACAGTGTAGCGATAGGTATATACTCTCCCTCTTCCCCCACCTCCATACCCCCTTCCCCCCATTCTCCCTGTCCCTAATAAGCCTTATGGTTTCTGTGGACGTTAAGCATCATGTTTACTTTACTCACCGACGCGTTCAGAGCCCTCCGAAAGGTTCGGGTACTGATAAGACTGTGGAAGCAACCTAGCGCCCAAGCACGCACATAAACATAAGACGTATGTACCCCGGGTAAAAAAACAAACAAAAGAAGTTCCGTCTCGTTTCAAACATTTTTTTTTAAATTTGAGCTGGCGTAAACAACATGGTCATTTATAACACAAACATCTGATATAATTTGAATTTTTTGTAACAAACTTACTACTGTTTGAGCACCAACAAAAAACTGCTCGTTAGCTGACAGTTTTCTGGGACCTATGGCGTAACTAAATACGACAGCGGTTGAAGGAAGGATGTCGTAAAAAAACCAGTGCTTGGACTTTGGGTAGGAACAAGTGAATACCTCGTCCGCGCGCTTCGACCCTAACAGACCGAAGAGACCGTCAGCCACCGCCAGAACAACAATGTTAAGGAGGTGGGGACCCGGCCAGTGTGAAGCAGCTTGTGCACTTCGCTAATTGATGTTTCAACAGCTGTGCGGAGCAATATGTCACAAAGACAGCGCCCGTAAAGCAACTGCTGAGGCCCCGCTGGGCACCGTTTAAACTCTTTCTTAATATAGCTTCATCGACTTGGCTTCATCGACTTCGCGATGGATGTTTTCGTTGGCGTCGGTTTTTAAAATACGAAAACAGCGGGCTATCCACACCCTAATCGTCGCCGAGTGATTTGCGGCGAAGCAGATCCGTTCTTTTGTTTCTGTTATTGCAACTGTGATCAGATGGGTCCCACAGCATCCACTGACGTTCCATCGTGGCAGTTGGTTGGTTGGTTAAAGTTCTTTAACGCCGAGTAGTCTCCGAAGAGGTGCATGCGGGGACAGAGATGCCAGGACGTAGGGGGAAGAAGGAGACTATACCTAACACTGCACTGTCACCACCAGAATGATTCTGCTTTAAGACCGGCAGCGATAAGAGCCATTTTAGTGCTTCATTGACTGTGACACACAAGACGTTGTCCACAGATCACAAATTTTGAAGAGAAAGTAGAACCGAAGCGGAATCGAACCGACGTCCTTCTGCTTACCACCCTAACGCGTTATCGCTAGGCCAAACCTGTCCACAGACTTAAGTCTAGCTGCATCTTCCAGCTGCAGCTGCATCACTCATTCATGCCTTTATATTATGTATATGAATGATGCCTGTAATTTTATATTTACTCATCAGTAGCTTAGCAAGGACTAGTTGTTAGACAGGTTTTTGACTAAACCTAAACTACAATCCTTGTAAAATAAAGTTTTCGAGTTCGAGTGTTATTTTATATTTACGCAACAGTAGCTTAGCAAGGACTAGTTGTTAGACAGGTTTTTGGACTAAACCTAAACTACAATCCTTGTAAAATAAAATTTTCGAGTTCGAGTTCGAGTCCAGGTTTTGTTTCCAGCTGAACGGATAGGTCTGCTGGAGTCCAATGCCAAATGTGATTCACACCATTGCGCCTTGGGGACCACACGAGTGACAGCTAGCGCTGGAGGAGAGAAGCGTGGAAAGAGGAAGCCGTAGACGACCTTCCTTGAAAGGACGAGGGAGGGCCATCGTCAGTCAGACGAACATTGGAACCGTTTCAGATGCGACGCTGGAGCTGAACTGAACTGAAATGAATGAGTTGCAGCGCTGAGAGGATAGGCGTTCAGCGATCAGATGCAAACAGACCTTGACCAAAATCCTCTTCCCAGCCCTGTCTCATCGCGGTAGCAATCGTTCCGATCGTAAAGATACATGTAGATGTGTGTCCTAAGTTCTTTCTCGGTTTTGATTCAAGTCTGCTAGTCTCGTCGTTATCTTCTGAATCGGGGAACCCGCCATTGTGCAAGCGTACGCTGACTGTCGGTCTGCAACAGCGCCTGACGCCTCAACAGCAACAGCACCTCACTCCTCAACAGCAACAGCAACTCACTTCTCAACAGCAACAGCGCCTGATACCTCAACATCAACAGCGTCTGACACCTCAACATCAACAGCGCCTGATACCTCAACAGCAACAGCGCCTGATACCTCAACATCAACAGCGCCTGATACCTCAGACAGCGCTACCTCAACAGCAACAGCGCCTGATACCTCAACATCAACAGCGCCTGATACCTCAACATCAACAGCGCCTGATACCTCAACAGCACCCTTCTCAACAGCAACAGCGCCTGATACCTCAACAGTCAACAGCGACTGATACCTCAACAGCAACAGCGCCTGACGCCTCAACAGCAACAGCGCCTCACTTCTCAACAGCAACAGCGCCTGATACCTCAACATCAACAGCGCCTGATACCTCAACAGCAACAGCACTTACCTCAACAGCAACAGCGCTGATCCTCAACAGCAACAGCGCCTGATACCTCAACATCAACAGCGCCTGATACCTCAACATCAACAGCGCCTGATACCTCAACAGCAACAGCGCCTGATACCTCAACAGCAACAGCGCCTGATACCTCAACATCAACAGCGCCTGATACCTCAACATCAACAGCGCCTGATACCTCAACAGCAACAGCGCCTGATACCTCAACATCAACAGCGCCTGATACCTCAACAGCAACAGCGCCTGATACCTCAACATCAACAGCGCCTGATACCTCAACAGCAACAGCGCCTGAACCTCAACACAACAGCCTCACCTCAACATCAACAGCGCCTGATACCTCAACAGCAACAGCGCCTGATACCTCAACATCAACAGCGCCTGACACCTCAACAGCAACAGCGCCTGACACCTCAACAGCAACAGCAACTCACTTCTCAACATCAACAGCGTCTGACGCCTCAACAGCAACAGCGCCTGATACCTCAACATCAACAGCGCCTGACACCTCAACAGCAACAGCGCCTAACACCTCAACAGCAACAGCAACTCACTTCTCAACAGCAACAGCGTCTGACACCTCAACAGCAACAGCGCCTGAACCTCAAAAAAGCGACCTCACTCCCTCACAACAGCAAAGCACTGACACCTCAACAGCAACAGCGCCTGATACCTCAACATCAACAGCGCTGACGCCTCAACAGCAACAGCAACTCACCTTCTCAACAGCAACAGCGCCTGATACCTCAACAGCAACAGCGCCTGATACCTCAACATCAACAGCGGCTGACGCCTCAACAGCAACAGCAACTCACTTCTCAACAGCAACAACAACTCACTCCTCAACAGCAACAGCGCCTGATACCTCAACATCAACAGCGTCTGACGCCTCAACAGCAACAGCAACTCACTTCTCAACAGCAACAGCGTCTGACACCTGAGCAGCAGCAGCGCCTGACGACTCAACAGCGACTCACTCCTCAACATCAACAACGCCTGACACCTCAACAGCAACAGCACCTGACGCCTCATCAGCAACAGCACCTCACGCGACATGACACTGAGCAAGCTCGTGCTCACTGTCGGTCCGCAAAAGTGCCTCATGCAATACACCTTATAGTCGCATGAGGCACTGTTGCAAACTCTAAGCACCGGTTTACGACATTCGTCATGCAACCCCTGCCATACTCGATTACGCGCTTTGAATATCCACCCACGTAGTGTAGTTGCAGCACTGTTTTGTTCTTATATGGCTGGTGCGACTCGAAACTTCTGCCATCTCGGCGTGTTTTGTGTACAGCCTACAACCATGCACCATATCACGTCGCTTCACGCAAAGACACGTACGTAGGGTGCCTGCTCGTTTGGCTGTAACCAGCCACCTGCACTTTTGGCAGAATGACCGGGATGTTTTACGTGCTACTGCGGTAACATGGGGGAGGAACGGATACCGAAATAAGAATCAGCACAGAAGGTTGACCCTGGAGAAGAAAATTCTCTCGCCGCTCCTGCCGGGACTCGAACCCGGGACCTTTTGATCACTGAGTCCGACGTTCTAACCACTGAACTGTCCCCGCTCTCCAACATGATAATGCTGTTTAATACTGAAACGACTAAATGCAAGAAAACTAAGCGTCGTGAATGAAATAAACAAGTTTAGATTCCCTCTCTAACTACTGTGTCTCTCGATCCTCCCGATTAATCCGAAGGAAATTCAGCCTTTTCTCACCGTCCAGTCTTTCTTTTTTTTCGTCTTTTTTTTCCGGTTCTCTGGCCACAGTTCCTATGCTGGGCAGGCCAGCCAGGTCTCGTGGGGGGTCTCTGGTGCGAGAGTCACGTGACAAGGAAGGCAATGCATGACGGGAGAAGTTCCTGTGGGTCCCGTCCAAGCCCTGAAGTGGAATGAAGGAATGTTGGGGCATCGGTATCCGAGTTAGCGCCCTCTAAGATTAGTGTCCCTTGGGAAGAATGGATCTTTCGCTGTTTGGGGGTGTCTAAGATCGTTTTCGTCTGTCTTTTTTTTCTTCTTCTTTTTTCTCCTCTTTTTTATATATATTTTTTATTCTTTCGTTCTGACGTTTTTAGCTGAATGTTAGTTTTGAACAGAATTTACATCTGCGTCACAACGATAAAATAGTAATGGCGTTTTTGCAGTGCATGCATATTCTGTTAATTTTGCATTCAGTATCCGTTCATACGGCAGGAAATCTTTAAAGCGATACTGTGTGAATAATTTCTGATTTGTGGGCTTATTTTGTCGAAATCGTCGTTGAAAAGCTGCTCGTGGTGTTATTTTGATGTTCAAGTGCACACTCGCAAGACTTACTCCCACATAAGTAAGCTAATGAAGAACTTATTAAAACCTACGTGGTCTTTGTGGACGCCCAGCCCTACGCCCAGCCCTATTTTTTCTTCTCCATTGTCAACTTTCTGTGCTGACTCTAATTTCGGTATCCGTTCCACCCCCGTGTTACTGCAGTAGCACGTAAAAGACCCCGGTCATTCTGCCAAAAGTGCAGGTGGCAGGTTACAGCTAAACACGCATGCACCTTACGTATGTGGCTTTGCATGAAGTGACATGGTGCATGGTTGTATGGTGTGCACAGAACGCGCCGCGATGGCAGCAGTTTCATGTGGCACCAGCCATGTCAGCGCTGTAAGTACAGCACTTCCCTGGATATTCAAAAACGCGCTATAAAAACTATTCACTCATGTAAAAATCACATGCGAGCGCAGTGAGTCTGCTCGAGAGCGGAGAATAGCGCTATATAAAAGCGATCAACAATAACAACAACAACAGTTAGTTCACTGGGTGACAGACATCTCTTTCAAACGACCGGCTACAACACATGAGCATGGGTAACTAGCTGATGGCGAAGAGCTTGGCTGCATACTTAGCAGATTCTGGCTTTGGTTTCCTTGTTCAGGGAGCCCTCCGCGTATATAACACTTCCGTGGTACTGTGAATCATCAGAGCTCAGGAGCTGTGTGAAAGTCGAGGTGGACATTCTGGGCTCCCGTCCCTAATAAGCCTACGGTTTCTGTGGACGTAAAGCAACACTTCAACTTCAACCTTGGGAATCATCCAGTGTGCTCAGCTCCGTTCCATCGATCGAAACCAACGCGGGAAGAGCAGGCAGTAACATCAGCAAAAACAACAACAGCAGCAACAAAAAGCAAACTATGCAGGACAATCAATACCCCCCAAGACGATTTTAGAAGTAACGCCACGTTCACCGTTAATTCTTAAACGTGATAAACACGTTATGCTTTCAAGATGATTACGAAGCTGATTAAGACGGGATATTATTCACTTTTTATTTACTCAGGGGGATTTCTCCGTCTCTAACTCGATAAGATCGTCTGCAACTGATGGCTGCTCTGTCAAAGACACGAGACACCACAATCAGCGCTTTGGCGTACTTTGTGGTCTATACAACTGCGCAGTTTTCATTCACATCGGGTAAAAAGGTCAAACAAGAGGTTTGTCATATTCGTCGTCAGGAAATCGGGAGAGTGGTGCAAGGGGGAGATAACCATTACCTCCCTCCCAACTCTCGCGTTTTCTCGTCGAGCAGAGAGCGATGGTTTCCCTCGGGGAAAGATGGAGGTGCACGAGCATGTCATTCACGACTTAAGGCTGCTCCCTGGACTGCCAGTGGTGTCTCCCCGGAACGCAAATGATACAGAGAAGAGCCAGCGGTTCATTCGGTAAGGTCGCAGCGAGTGCGTTGCACTTTGCTAGTTCGGTGCAGTTCAGACCAAGGAGGCATGCACGTTGTGCGGGTGCGTTCGGGAGATCCACGTACACTCTTGAAAGCGTCACCCGGTCTCACACATTTTGTGTAATTCTCCGTGTTCAGTTCAGTGTGGTTGACCACCTTATGAAAAAGTTCTCTCTCTCTCTCTCTCTCTCTCTCTCTCTCTCTCCTCTCTCTCTCTCTCTCTCTCTCTCTGTGCCTCTCTATCTCTCTGTCTCTGTGTGTGTTCTGTCTTGTCTCTCTGTTTGCCTGTTTATTTGTCTGTCTGTCTGTTTGTATGTTTTTTTCTGTCTGTCTTTGTCTCTGTCTCTGTCTATCTCTCTCTTTCTCTGTGTCTCTGTCTCTGTGTCTGTCTGTCTCTGTTTCTGACTCTGTCTCTGTCTCTCTCTGTCTTCCTCTGTCTGTCTGTCTCTCACTGTCTCTGTCTCTCTCTGTCTCTGTCTCTCTCTCTCTCGCTCTCCGGAAAACAAAATTGGCTGTGACATTAAAGCTGATCTTTAAGACACAAAAACAGGTAAGAGAATATTCCTATAATGGAGTTGTATTGTTAGAAATAGCCCAGACAATCAGCCACAAAGTTGGAGCATGACTGATGATTGATTGTCAGAGGGCGTGGGAAAGTGGGTGGCCATGGGTGGGACAGATTTTCCGAGGAAAACGATCCAGCTTTCCCGTTCGAAAACTCCCAAAGGGACACCATGCGGAGCATGCATGCAAGACAAGACTCGTTTTTTTGTGTGTGTGTGTCTTTTTTTTTTTTTTGTCTTACGGTATTCATCGCTATTGTCCTGCTTCTTTGTGCGCACCATTAGTCGTCTGAAAGTTACGATGAACTCAGAATTCAAATTGGACATTCCCGTTCATGCCATAACCTGAAAGAGAAAGCACTTACTAAAAACGAATTGTGCTTAAGTTGCAGGCTTACTAGGAATTTGCACATAAAGTAGCGCCTGTTTTAGAACGCACTTACTAAATGCTTAAGTTGCAGGGTTACTAGACATTTACGCATTAAGTAGCGCCTGCTTGCTACTGGCTTTTTAACTTCCTGGCACTGATTCGTGATCAGACTGAAGAAGCATTGATTATGTCGGTTGGTGATGATGTGTTGATGTGGTTAGATTTCTTTATGTTATATCTATTATTGTTCTCAGTGGAAAGTTTCCTAAAGGCGGGCGAAGTTCGAGCGAACCGGAACAGTCACTTCAAGAAGAAGAGATGTCTGAGGCAGTCTGTTTTAATCAGTTGATTAATTATCAATGTATCAGTGAATTGTCAGTAATTATAAACACTACGAATGGACGACACGGCCACTTTGAAAATAAACGTCACATGAAATGTTACTTTGCAGCTTATGTCATTGACGAAACATTCAGGCATCATTGTGACCATTGTTTATTTTTTTTGGTTTGTTTCTTTTTTCTTCAGTTCCTGCCAAGATCATCGACCATTTATCCACGCAAGACATCACAGTACAAGAGAACGAACACGTGACGCTAGTCTGCAACGTCACCGGAGTTCCTCCGCCGGAAGTGACGTGGTATCGCCACGTGGCAGACCAGAAAGGGGTGGAGAAAATGAGTGAGTTCTGCCCGGGCACAGACGATCGTAAGAAATTTTAATTGTGACAAGAATGCTTTCTTGCCCTTAAGCATTGTGGCATGGCCTATATGCTTCTTTTTATCTTTTTTTTTTATGCGCTTTTTTCTTCTTCTTTTTTCTAGATATATATATATCTTTTTTACTCCCGTTTCTTTTGCGTCTATAATTATTTTGCGTACCTTCTACAATCCATACGTTAAGCGTATAATTATTCAGTACATTTTCGTTGCTTGTCGAAGTGAATTGTATGTGTACTGCTAGCTAAAAATTATAAGAATGAGTCGCATTTTCTGCTTCTTGATGACACATACTGTGTGTGTAACCTGTGCTCTTAATAACCATCGCAGTAACATACCCATTTTGCATCGTCATTCTCTATGTAAAAATAATTTGCCTGCTTACCGCTGATGCTAATTTGACCTTCTCGACACGATTCGCCATGACAGATCTGGTGGAAAACAAAGACTTATGTTCGTACAGAAGAGAAGAAAAGAGGTTGGGGGCGAAGGGGGGGGGGGGGGGGGGGGGGGGGCGAGAAAAAAAGGATAACATGTGGACCTCTGACGTGGCAATGTAATATTGTATTATAGATATTCTGCACGTAATTTCACATTTCCCTGTTCTAATTGTGAGGATAATGTGCAGTGGAAGAAGAAGAAGAAGAAGGAACACAAAGAAGAAGAAGAAGAAGAAGAAGAAGAAGAAGGAGCAGAAAGAAGAAGAAGAAGAAGGGGATAGCTCAGTGGTTAGAGCGCCGGACTCGTGATTGAAAGGTCGCGGGTTCGAATCCCTGCTGGAGCGGCGGGAGAATTTTCTTCTCCAGGGTCGACTTTCTGTGCTGACTCTAATTTCGGTATCCGTTCCACCCCCGTGTTACCGCAGTAGCACGTAAAAGATCCCGGTCATTCTGCCAAAAGTGCAAGTGGCAGGTTACAGCTAAACACGCATACACCTTACGTATGTGGCTTTGCATGAAGTGACATGGTGCATGGTTGTATGGATAATGGTGTACACAGGACTTGCGCCGAGACGGCTGCAGTTTCATGTGGCACCAGCCATGCCAACGTTGTAAGTACACCACTTCGGTGGATATTAAAAACAACAACAACAAAAAACCGCGATATAAAGCTAGTCACTCATGTAGAACCACATGCGAGCGCAGTGAGTCTGCTCAAGAGAGCGGAGAATAGCGCCATATAAGCGATCATCAATCAATCAAAAGAAGAAGAAGAAGAAGGAGCAGAAAGAAGAAGAAGAAGAAGAAGAAGAAGAAGAAGAAGAAGAATTACGGTGGCAACAACAACGACAGTTATCATAACAAGAGTTATAGTTACCTAGTTCTTGGATTTTTAACGTCCCGTCCCATCACCTCAGGAGGACGAGGAGTAGGAGGAGGAGGAAGAGAGGAGGAGGAAGAGAAGGAGGAGGAAGAGGAGGAGAAGAGGAGGAGGGAAGGAGGAGGAGGAGAGGAGGAGAGAAGAGGAGGAGGGAGGAGAGGAGGAGGAGGAGGAAGACGAGGAGGAGGGAGAGAAGGAGGAGGAAGAGGAGGAGGAGGGAGAGAAGGAGGAGGAGGAAGACGAGGAGGAGGGAGAGAAGGAGGAGGAAGACGAGGAGGAGGAGAGAAGGAGGAGGAGGAGAGAGAGGAGGAGGAGGAGGAGAGGAGGAGAGAGGAAGAGGAGGAGGAGGAGGAGGAGGAGGAGACGAGAGGAGGAGAGGAGAGAAGAGAGGAAGGAGAAGGAGGAGGAAGACGAGGAGGAGAAGGAGGAGGAGGAGAAGGAGAGAGAAGGAGAGAGGAGGAGGAAAGAAGAGGAGGAGGAGAAGGAGGAGAAGAAGAGAGAAGGAGAGAAGAGGAGGAGAAGGAAGAGAAGGAGGAGGAGGAGGAGGAAGACGAGGAGGAGGGAGAGAAGGAGGAGGAAGAGGAGGAGAAGGAAGAGAAGGAGGAGGAGGAGGAGAAGGAAGAGAAGGAGGAGGAGGAGGAGGAAGACGAGGAGGAGGGAGGAGAAGGAGGAGGAAGAGGAGGAGGAAGGAAGAGAAGGAGGAGGAGGAGGAAGACGAGGAGGAGGGAGAGAAGGAGGAGGAAGACGAGGAAGAGGAGGAGAAGGAAGAGAAGGAGGAGGAGGAACAGGAAGAGGAGGAGGAGGAGAAGAAGAAGGGGAAGAAGAAGAAGAAGAGTCGAGTTAAATTGTCTAT
>JABMCL010001349.1:405000-407500 GCA_018857735.1 Alviniconcha marisindica | reverse complement strand
GTGTTGTGTGTGTGTGTGTGTGTGTGTGTGTGTTGTGTGTGTGTGTGTGTGTGTGTGTGTGTGTGTGTGTGTGTGTGTGTGTGTGGTGTGTGTGTGTGTGTGTGTGTGTGTGTGTGTGTGTGTGTTGTGTGTGTGTGTGTGTGTTGTGTGCTGTGTGTGTGTGTGTGTGTGTGTGTGTGTGTGTGTTGTGTGTGTGTGTGTGTGTGTGTGTGTGTGTGTGGCTGCTGTGTGTGTGTGTGTGTGTTGTGTGTGTGTGTGTGTGTGGTGGTGTCGTGCGTGCGCTGCGCGTGTGTGTGTGTGGTGTGGGTGTGCGGCTGCTGCGTGTTGTGTGTGTTTGTGTGTGGTGTGTGTGTGTGTGTGTGTGTGTGTGTGTGTGTGTGTGTGTGTGTGTGTGTGTATGAAAATTGCACGGTCAGAATAAGCAGGGCCTCAATGCGTGTTTAAAGGAGTTTAGACCGGATTCAGATTCAGATGTTGCTCTACGTATTTGCAATAAATGCAGTGAAATTCAGTTTGTGTGTACACGTTCGCAACAAAAAGTGCATGGGGATTAGAACGATGATTGATGAGAGAGAGAGAGAGAGAGAGAGAGAGAGAGAGAGAGGAGAGAGAGAGAGAGAGAGAGAGAGAGAGAGATTCATGCATGCAGTTAGTTGATCAAATTAAATATTCATCAAATAATACAATTTGTAATATAACTGCTTTGGTGTTTTGCATTTGATTCATTTCTGCCAAAACGAATGACTATTCTGCGACGTTCTCGCTTGTTCTATTGCGTGATTTCCACTGGTTTTTGTATAAATTTGCATATTCGTCCTTTGACCAGTGCAGTTTGTTTTTATCGAGCGATACTCCTCGGATACATGTATATACCAATTCATGAACTGTCAATTTGCTTGAACTATCATACATACTTTATAGCTGTAGATAATCAATAAGTTATTTCTTTTATCTATGTATATCTCAAATTAATGTGTAATGTGACGAAAATCAGTATTATTTGTGCGATTGATTGTATTAGTGTTTTAAAGTGAATCGACTGACTGTTTATTTGTATGGCTATATATTTATGCACGGATTCAGTTTTTGTCAAATGGAACTCATTGACACAGTTATTTGATCTCCTATGGATTTGATTCTAGTTTGTATTATTTTCTTTTTGTTTGACAGCCTGTTACTCGGATACAAATACATTTCATTCGAAATATTGATAGTTCTTTTTTGTGAGACTAAAGATCGTTTGCATATATATGCGAAACGCATAATGTACCTTCTCTCTCTCTCTCTGTCTCTGTCTTTCTCTGTGTCTTTCTGTCTCTGTGTCTCTCTCATTCTTTCTGTGTCTCTTTCTCTCTTTCTCTCTGTATCTGTCTCTGTCTGTGTGTGTCTGTGTGTCTGTCTCTCCCCCCCCCCACCCCCCCGTGAGTCTTCTTCTCTCTATTTCTCTGTGTCTCTGTCTTTGTGTCGGTCTGTCAGTCTGTCTTTGTGTTGGTCTGTCAGTCTGTCAGTCTGTCTTTGCCCCTTCTCTCTCTCTCTCTCTCTCTCTCTCTCTCTCTCTCTCTCTCTCTCTCTCTGTAATGTCATACATACACATCAATGTATCAATACCCTCGAGACTGCAGACCGGCGAGCGGTTCACCAGATTCATTGGTTTAGTACAGCGCTGGAGACAAATCGTATGCAAATGGGAGTAACTGAAAGCACCATGGTCTTACGATGCAATTACAGGGAGCTCGGTATCAGTGCGATTTCCCGTCGATTGCTTTGCTGACCCAAAGAGGACGATGGCCGAATCAAATGTACACGGGAGATGGTCTTCGCATCAAGGAGGTAGGTACCGCACGGTTGAGATTATCGTCAGATGGTTCATAAGGTTGAGGCTGTCGTCACAGGTATGAAATTGTCGTCAGGGATGAGAACCACATGCCTGAGATTATCGTCACAGGGTTCACAAGGTTGATGCTGTCGTCACAAGTATGAAATTGTCGTCAGGGATGAGACTGTCGTCAGAGCGAGGAGACTGTATGGAGTCGTGAAAGAGATAAGACTGTTACTAAACTGTCACAAGGGTGAGATTGTCGATACAAGGATCGAACTGGAGTACAGGAATGAGGTCATCGATACTGGCAGGAGATTGTCTTTGCAGAGAGGAGACTTGGTCACAAAGCTGAGACCTGTTGTCACTAACTGAAATCGTTGCACGGGGACGGGGTTGCCGTCACAGGGATGAAATTGTCGGCGCAGAAAGGGGTTTCATCGCTCCATCTGTCTGGAATTCTCTGTCTGCCGTCTGCGACATCTCCCCTCTCTGTCTGAGTTCAAAAGCCAGTTCAAGACTTCCTCTTTAGACAGGCCGTTTTCAAAACCTAGGTAGATCGTGCTTGTGACCATAGATTCAGGCCGTTTTCAAAACCTAGGTAGATCGTGCTTGTGACCATAGATTCAGGCCGTTTTCAAAACCTAGGTAGATCGTGCTTGTGACCATAGATTCAAGCCGTTT
>JABMCL010001349.1:385000-395000 GCA_018857735.1 Alviniconcha marisindica | reverse complement strand
AGTACTGCAGGCATTGACCAATCGGAGGGTCCCAAGCTCCATTGTCATGGCAACGCACGGCAGTGTCCACGCTGGTGTACATGAAATCAGTGTCACAAGTGACGTCACCTTCCAATGACGTCAGTGTGCTGTTCCATGACGTGGTGCCGTTGCCGATGTCTGTCTGTTGACACACTGGATCTGAAGGGACAAGATAAAAAACACCAACAAAAAAAAATAAAAAAACTGTATAAAATCAAAACGCACATCTATCAATTCAGTCATGTCAAGTAGTTCTTTATTCCATACAAAGGAAAATGTTGGTGCGCGCCACACACGAATAACTAACAATAAACAATGTGCATGCATAAAAGAATCGCTATTTAAGCAGTATGCAACAATAGGCATGCAAGACTGATCCCAAAAGCACTATTAAACAAAATATAAATCACGTACAGCAATGCGCTGTAAAACAGCATCAGGCGCAAACATAATTATTACTATTCTTACGCTATCCCGGCTTTACACTCATTTGTTGATGTTGAATGAGTTGTTGTGTTGTGTTTATGTAATTAGCAGAGTTCATTGTGCTCTGGGTTGAGTATATATGTTGTTCACCTTCTTCCGTTTGCATTGAGAGCTTCGGGCTCGCGTTAGGTGTAAGCGCCTTACAAATACTCTTTTACATTTAACATTTGAATCATAGTTCAGGAGCTGTGTGAGAGTCGAGGTGGCCGTCCTGGGCTGTCCGCCTACGACCTTTTGGTTCGTGGACGTAAAGCTATATTGAACCATGCTTCGGCATTGGTCTCAGCTTGTCCCTAATATGTCAACTGACATCTGAGGACATTAAGCAACACTACCTACCTACCTACCTACATTTGAACACGCCAGCGCAATAACTGAAACCGGATAAGCAGACAGTTTTCATTAATGATCCTTTATCTTTGCTGGTTTTCAATGAAAATTATAAGTCATTGTACAGTGTGAGCGACGTGCTTTACGACATCTATTGAAGATGAAAACTGTCAAAAGGATATTTAATTGAAGTTATCTGCTTTGGTCTGTCGGATATATAACATTATCTGGGTCACTTTTTGTTTACTGGGTAGGAGCATTGGATTACGTAGAGTGTGTGTGTGTGTATGTGTGTGCGTTTGTGTGTGTGTGTGTGTGTGTGTGTGTGTGTGTGTGTGTGTGTGTGTGTGTGTGTGTGTGCGTGCGTGCGCGCACGTACGTGTGTGCGTGCGTGCGTGCGTGCGTGCGTGCGTGGGCGGGGGGGGGGGGGGGGTGGTGATGACCTTATATTATTAAGATAATATTTGAATTAAAACTTTGGTTGTGCTGTAATATTTCAGGTCGAATGACAACGTTAATTTCCCGCTGGGATAAAAAGTATATGGTTAGTGTTAAAAAGAAGAATAAAGAGAAGAAAACAAAACAAAACAGGAGGTCAGACACTGTCTCTACGTTGCGGGGGCGTTCCTGTGCATTAGTCTCCACTGAAATGGCCGATGAATGTTTTTGTTTTGTTTTCGTTTTTGTTTTTTATTGTAATACAAATTGCACGTGCTATGTGTCTGACTGTCAAACCAGAAGGCAATTAAATTCATGTGCACCAGGTAAAAATAAAGTTGTGTTGTCCAGTATTGTACTAAACAGACTCGTTCCTTGATATTCATAGGTAACCTCCAAAAAGAGCAGACACCAGAGCAGAACTAAACAAATGAAATCCTCGTTCACGAGAATTACAGCAGCTCAACACACCCGGTTTCGGTTTCGATGATTACTATCAGTGGTCGCCACAATGGTTACTTTCAGTGGTCGCCACAATGATTACTATTAGTGGTCGCCACAATGATTACGACACGCAAACACAGCAACAGGATCGCGGTGGATTCGCACACGGGTACATTTCCAAGTACGAAATTGAACACTTTCATTTGCATTTCATTATGCCACACGCCTCTTGATTGGAATCTGATCTGCTGTGCGCGGTCTTCTGTGTCCTGCCTGCCGTCCCACTTCTCTTACACTTGGAGAGAGAGAGAGAGAGAGAGAGAGAGAGAGAGAGAGAGAGAGAGAGAGAAGAGAGAGAGAGAGAGACAGAGACAGAGACAGAGACAGAGAGACAGACAGAGACAGACAGACAGAGACAGAGACAGACAGACAGACAGACAGACAGACAGAGACAGAGAGACAGAGAGACAGAGAGACAGAGACAGAGAGAGACAGTGAGAGGCAGAGATAGAGAGAGACAGAGACAGAGACAGAGAGAGAGACAGAGACAGAGAGACGGAGACAGAAAGACAGAGACAGAGACAGAGAGAGACAGAGACAGAGAGACAGACAGAGCAGACAGGCAGGCAGGAAGACAGACAGACAAACAGACAGTCAGGCAGACAGAAACAGAGACAAAGTCAGAGAGAACCCAGAGATACAGAGAGAGGGAGAGAGAAACAGAGACACACAGAAAGGGACATAGAAAGTAAAAGACACAGAAAATGAGCGAGTTTGAGAGAGAGAGAGAGAGAGAGAGAGAGAGAGAGAGAGAGAGAGAGAGAGAGGAGAGAGAGAGAGAGAGAGAGAGAGAGAGAGAGAGAGACACACACACACACACACACACACACACACACACACACACACACACACACACACACACACACACCGAGGCAGAGAGACAGAGAGACAGGAAGAGAAAAAATGACACAGTCACAGAGAGAGAAACTGCAAATCATCCACCACTGAGTACTGCAATCACCAAGCACCCAGTACCGCAAATCTTCCAGAACCCAGTACCGTAATCATCCTGCAACCTGTACCACAAATGACCCACAATCCAGTACATCAAATCATCCACAGCGCAGTACATCAAATCATCCACAGCACAGTACCGCTATCATCCAGCAACCAGTACCGCAAATGACCTACAAACCAGTACATCAAATAATCCACAGCACAGTACCGCTATCATCTACAATCCATTGGAAAGAGAAAAATATCTGAAACATAAATGTCTGTTAGCGTTCTAAAGCAAGACATAAACATATAAAAGATTAAAAAGAACGCTGATTTTATTATGATAATTAAAGCACGGTATGTAAATTTTCGGGGTCAGCCCCTTTTTCAAGCTACAAAACAACACCTGAACAACAGTTAAACGGTTAAAAAATATTCTTAAATGAGGTGCAGGATACTTATCTGATTTTAGCTGAGCTCTTTTGTTATGTTCTTTTGGTGTCCAGTGTTTGGAAACCTGTTTGGGAGACTCAAATTTTGTTTTGTAAATCAGACGGAGAATGGTGGAGTTCGAAGTGGGAGGATCTTGACTCACCAGAGTTCCAGAAGACGTTGTAACTCTGTCCTGGTGATTTTTTAGGCTTCTGTACCGGAAACAGGGAGCACGTTCTGAACTGCTTATCAAAGGTGAAGGCTATGCAGTGACTGAACTGATGGCAGCGTACGGCACACTCTAACTGTAACAGAAAGAAAGAGCGTAGAGGGGGAACACTGGACTCTTGGTTCAAATCCTTGCACTTAAAAAACACACACTGGCATTGGAGTACAACCCTACCCCCGCCTCCTAACACATACCCTTCCCCCCCCCCCCCCCCCCCCTTTTCCCTCCGGCAACATTTTGGATTTTATGGGCGGAAAAGAAAAGAAGAAAATCTCAAGCAAGTATGACTGCTAGCGTTCCAAAACAAGATTAAAAATACAAAAAGGCTAGAGAGACCCCTGTTCAATTTTTGGCTCTTGGCTAGATTAGCCCGCCGTCCCAGTATCTGCGTGCTTGACCTGACCACGAAATGAAGAATATACAGGTGAAGATGTCTCGGTCACACAAAGATGACGACGAGGAGGCTCAGAAAGACAATGCTAACAAAACGGACGTTAAACTGGTGAAGAGTCGTATGCATCCAACTTGATATTACGCGCGCGCGCGCGCACACGCGCGCGCGAACACACACGAACACACACGCGCGAACACACACACACACACACACACACACACACACACAACACACACACACACACACACACACACACACATATATATATATAAAAGAGTCAAGGTGGCACAGGGTCACTCAAAGTTGCTCCAAATCAGACTGGTCATGAGAGCCAAAATAAACGAACCAAAAATAATGTAAAAAAAATATGACATCTAAACAAATAAATAGTTATTTAAATATTTGAAATCGAAACATTTGAATGAAACTAACAAAATAACACTCCAAAAAGCACGAATATCACATTCACACTAGTCTTATAACATTACATATTATTTGAAATATTATGTTGACATTTAAACAAATACGTAATCGCAAAATATTTGGAATGACAAATAATTATTGTAAAGCAACCGACAAAGGAACAGTTAAAAGCATGAATAACTTTTTTTTTTTTTTAAAGTACTTCGTTATCGCTTGCAGGAAAATCGGGTCGCCTTACAAGGGTAAGGTACGACAGTGGCAAGAGCAGCGCTACCCATCCCTATCAACGTATGCAGTATTTTCGTGTGTCCAAACAATGGTATGGCTACCAGCATTTGGGATTTTTAAAGTGCGCACACTGGTGCTGCACGGACACCGTAAGAGGGTTTGCATTGCAAGCTGACTCTGGCAGAGAAAAACTGAAAACACCTTGCCACAGCGGGGACTCGAACCCGCGTCAGTCTTGGCTTTTTAGTCAGACGCTCTACCCGCTGAGCTGTTTCTGCCCCTATTCTCTATTTAGCAACAGGGGGGAAGAAGAAGAAGACGAAGAAGTGTCCCTATTCTCTATTTAGCAACAGGGGGGAAGAAGAAGAAGAAGAAGAAGAAGAAGAAGAAGAAGAAGAAGAAGTGTCCCTATTCTCTATTTAGCAAAGGGGGAGAAGAAGAGAAAGAAGAAGAAAGAGAAGAAGAAGAAGAAGAAGAAGAAGAAGAAGAAGAAGAAGAAGAAGAAGAAGAAGTGTCCTATTCTCTAGTTAACAACGGAAGAAGAAGAAGAGAGAAGAAGAAGAAGAAGAAGAAGAAGAAGAAGAAGAAGAAGAAGTGTCCCTATTCTCTATTTAGCAACAGGGGGAAGAAGAAGAAGAAGAAGAAGAAGAAGAAGAAGAAGAAGAAGAAGAAGAAGAAGAGAAGAAGAAGAAGTGTCCCTATTCTCTATTTAGCAACAGGGGAGAAGAAGAAGAAGAAGAAGAAGAAGAAGAAGAAGAAGAAGAAGAAGAAGAAGAAGAAGAAGAAGAAGAAGAAGAAGTGCCCCTATTCTCTATTTAGCAACAGGGAAGAAAAAGAAGAAGAAGGCAACGATGACGATGACAAAGAAGAAGAAGACGACGGCGGCGGCGACAACGACGGCGAAGAAGAAAACAAGACAAACAACACCGAACACGGTCAACCAAAACAAAAACACAAAACAAAAACAAACAAACAAACAAACAAACAACCAAACAAACCAACAGACAAACAAACCAACAGACAAACAAACCAACAAACAAACAAAACAAGCAAAAAGCAACAAAGAGACATACAAGACCAGAAAGGAGAGTATACCTTGGACCGGCAATTCGGAAACAACTCAGGACTAGAGGCAGTCGTTTGCTGTTGTCCTGTCCAGTGTGACATCTTCATGCCTCCCTTGGCCTCAGCTTGAGAATACACAAAATACTCCAATAATAACAATTCAAAAAACACAGTGAGAAAGGCCATTGTTTTTGCCATCGCGGAACAGCATATAAAGTCACCAAATCGGCAAACGAACGCGTTGTGGATGATATGTTCCAGGTAAGTAAGCAAGTAAGTTGGTGTTTTACGCCCAGTCAACCGGTACGGTTATATCAGGGCGAGATGATATGTTTGCAAGGAAAAAATGTAAAAAGATTTATTTTAGAGCAAGTCGTGAAATTTTGGTCACTGTAGAAAACTATCACAATTGTTCAAAGCCAAGGCGCACACTGTGCATATTTTGCAGCAGTCTCGATTGATTGAGTTGCAGGATTTCAACGGTGAGGGTAAACAGGCCATGTGCGACGCTCGATCGCTGTGTTTTCCTTAGTAACGGGCAGTACGTGCTGGCTGCCACAGGTCTCTGGCTGATTGGATCACGTGATGGGTCATAGCGGCTTAATGTCTGCCTCGCATGATAAGTCGTAGGCTGACAGGAGGTTCCGCGTTGAGCTCCAACCGCATCTTGCTTAGTTACGTTCGCACATCAGAATGTCAAAAATGAACTTGATTAAATTGCAAAAGAAAGAAACAAAACAAAAAACAAGCATTCGCCTCCTCCAAACATATAAGAAATTAAAAACAAAACAAAAAACAAGCAAAAAAATGCTATTTACTATCACAAAACACAACATGCGAATTTTGGGAGTAGGCCCCCTT
Source organism: Alviniconcha marisindica (assembly GCA_018857735.1). NCBI lineage: Eukaryota > Metazoa > Mollusca > Gastropoda > Provannidae > Alviniconcha > Alviniconcha marisindica. The sequence goes on along the minus strand of JABMCL010001349.1, from coordinate 388,650 downwards.
TTCAAGATACTAACACTTAAACAACAGTTAAACGGTGAAAAATAAAATGTAGGACACGTATCTGCTTTTGATTCAGCTGTTTGGTTCTGCAGCTTGTAAAAGAAGCTTACCCCGAAAATTCGCATATTGTGTTTTGTTGTAATAAATAGCGTTTTGTTTCTTTAACCTTTTATATGTTTGGATCTTGTTTTAGAACTGTAGCGGTCATATTTTTCGCCCCTGCTCGCTCTGTTGTTCTGTGCTGACTAGTGTAGTTGACAATAACCTGAAGTTTGTTTCCGCGTTCATGTGAACGTATGCAATTACCTACCTGCAAGTTGTAATGCCATCTTGTACTTGTGTTTTTGTAATTGTGTAGGGCTTGGAGCCCTAGGAAGGTGAGGTCATTCAGTAAATCCTCCCTATTGCATTATTAATTGGCTTGAATTGATTGTCACTGATACCTCCCGCTCTCGTGGAAAGCTCGCTTTGAAATGTTATGTTCTGTCAAAGGGAAAAGACTGTCGTCAAAGGGAGGGAACTGTTCACAAAGACGAGATTACAGTCACAAAGTTGGAATTGTTTGCACGGGGATAACACTGTCGCCGGAGGGATTAGATTCTCGGCACTGGGATGAGACAGACCTTCTTTTTTTTGCAATGAGACTGCGGCCACAGGCATGAGGTTTTGGTTGCAACGGTAAGCTTCTTGTCACTTGAAGGTCGCGCAGAGATGCAGGATGAAATTGAGCCACAAAAAGAACTGTCACCACAGGGATAAAGTCGAGCAACACAAAGGACTCTCATCACAAGGATGAAATTGAGCCACAAAAAAAGAACTGTCACCACATAGACAAAATCGAGCAACACAAAGGACTCTCATCACAAGGATGAAATCGAGCCACACAAATAACTGTCACCACATGGATGAAATCCAGCCACACAAAGGACTGTCACCACATGGATGAAATCCAGCCACACAAAGGACTGTCACCACATGGATGAAATCGAACAACACAAAGGACTGTCACCGCATGGATGAAATCGGGCAACATAACGGACTGTCCCAGCATGGATGAAATAGAGCCACATAAAGGATTCACCGCATGGATTAAATCGAACCACACAAAGGACTGTCACCACATGGATGAAATCCATCGACACAAAGGACTGTCACCACATGGATGATACTGAGCCACACAAAGGACTGTCACCGCATGGATGAAATCCAGCCACACAAAGGACTGTCACTGCATGTATGAAATCGAACCACACAAAGGATTGTCACCACATGGATGAAATCCAGCCATACAAAGGACTGTCACCACATGGATGAAATCCAGCCACACAAAGGACTGCCACCGCTTGGGTGAAATCCAGCCACACAAAGGACTGTCACTGCATGGATGAAATCCAACCACACAAAGGACTCACCGCATGGATGAAATCGAGCCACACAAAGGACTGTCACCGCATGGATGAAATCCAGCCTCACGAAGGACTGTAACCGCATGGATGAAATCCAGCTTCACGAAGGATTCACCATATGGATGAAATCCAGCCACGCAAAGAACTGTCATCACATAGATGACAATGATCCACACAAAGGACTGTCGCTACTAGGATGAAACGGAATCACACAAAGGAGACTGTCTGGGAGGAGGCTGTCGTCAGAGGGTGAAGATAATCGACATAGAGACGAAATAAACTGTCATCACAGGAATGGACTTGTCGTCTCAAGGAAGGCGGAGGAACATCTGTAGACACTGCAAGAGTGATGAATTCGCGAGTGGTCGATGATGGTCTGTTTCTTCCTTCCTCCTCACCCTTTCTCTAGGTGTGAAGCTGCATGGAAAGAGTGAACAGACAGAGAGAGAGAGAGAGAGAGAGAGAGAGAGAGAGAGAGAGAGAGAGAGAGAGAGAGAGAGAGAGAGAGAGAGAGAGAGATATTTGATTAATACAACTTTATTTCTCAACGGTGAAGATATTAGCACAAAGATTGACTCTCATAAACCTGCCGTTGCTACACTGCTGTTATAGTGATCAAGACATTCATAGTGAAATATTATGATAAAGGGACGTAAACGAATACAGTGTCAATAACAATATAACAACAACAAAAACAACTACAATATTAATAATACATACATACAGAGAGAGAGAGAGAGAGAGAGAGAGAGAGAGAGAGAGAGAGAGAGAGAGAGAGAGAGAGAGAGAGAGGGAGAGAGAGAGAGAGACGAGAGACAGAGACAGAGACAGAGAACAGACAGACAGACAGCAGACAGTCAGACAAGCAGACAGACAGAAGCAGACAGCAAGAGAGACAGGGGGAGAGAGAGAAGAGAGAGGAGAGAGAGAGAGGAGAGAGAGAGAGAGAGAGAGAGAGAGAGAGAGAGAGAGAGAGAGAGAGAGAGAGGGGGAGAGCAGACAGACAGACAGACAGTCAGAGTAGGAGGAGAGAGAGAGAGAGAGAGAGAGAGAGAGAGAGAGAGAGAGGGGGGGGGGAGCAGACAGACAGAGCAGCGAAGGGAGGAGAGAGAGAGAGAGAGAGAGAGAGAGAGAGAGAGAGAGAGAGAGAGAGAGACAACATGCGGATGGAATCCAGCCTCGTTTACAAACGGCGACACTCGGTTTTTAACTTTTTGGAACCTGCGGAGCTCCTGCCCTGTGACTGCATGAATTATGCGATGTAGCGGAGTACCTGTTCACGCGGGTGCCTCAGCGATGTCAGCGGAGTAACAGGCCCGCTTTACTCTTGCATCGGGCGAGGGGCGTTAAAATAATGCGCGAGCGTGTCTGTGGTTGTTGGTGGGCTGGGGTGGGTGGGAAACAGGTGCATGTTAAAAGGCAAAGGAGAACAGGGACAAACAAGAACATTATGCACCATTTTCTCTCTCTCTCTCTCTCTCTCTCTCTCTCTCTCTCTCTCTCTCTCTCTCTCTCTCTCTTCTACATTTCTGTCTGGCGCTATGAACACGCTGTTTTGTGTGGAAATTTTCATGTAAAACGTTTTACTCACTCATTCATGCCTATAATTATGTATATCAATGATGCCTGTAATTTTATATTTACTCATGAGTAGCTTAGCAAGGGCTAGTTGTTAGGCAGGTTTTTGACTAAACCTAAACTACAATCCTTGTAAAATAAAGTTTTCGAGTTCGAGTTCTCTCTCTCTCTCTCTCTCTCTCTCTCTCTCTCTCTCTCTCTCTCTCTCTCTCTCTCTCTCTCTCTCTCTCCCTCTCTCTCTTTCTTTTCACGTTTTCATTTTTTGTCTCTCTGTCTCTGTCTCTGTCTGTCTGTCTGTCTGTCTCTGCCCCCTGTCTCTCCCTCTCCCTCTCTGTGTATTTCGGTCTGTCTGTCTCTCTTCTTTCTTTCCTGTGTTGCTCGTTTACTTCTTGTTCATCTGAACCTTTTACTTAGCATCATTTTATGCATCTAGTTATAAGCTATGAAGTATTGATTGTGACAGTGCGTTAATAATATTAATATTAATTTATTTTTGTTCTGAAGCACATACTATACATATTAAGCATCTTTGGAATCATATTCTTTGCTTAACGTATAATTATGAGTGAAAATATGTTAATGTTAGTGAATGTCTTATTATGAATGTTCACACCACCATGCCTCACAATCCATGCACAATTTTATTTGAGAAGTGGCAAGATAGAT
>JABMCL010001349.1:370000-375000 GCA_018857735.1 Alviniconcha marisindica | reverse complement strand
CGGTATTCCACAAGGTTCAGTGTTAGGCCCACTTCTCTTTTCTCTCTACATAAACGACTTACCCTTATTCATAAAAGCTTTATGTGAACTATTTGCTGATGACACCACTATCCATTCTAGTCACTCAAACCTAAATAATCTTTTGCTTAGCTTACAAGAAAGTATAAATAATCTTCTTCAATGGACTGAACTAAATCATATGTCGCTAAACTCGTACAAAACCAAATACATGACCATAACAACAAGACAAAAACGCCAGAACATATTTTCTCGCATGCCACTTTATATTGGAAATGAGAAAATTGTCGAAGTAGCAACACACAAAGTTTTAGGAGTAACTATTGATAATAATTTGTCTTGGACAAATCATGTAAATGAACTAACCAAACGTGTTTCTCAAAAGCTATATCAACTCGCAAAAATTAAACACTTTCTAAATGCTCATGCTCGAAAAATATTTTTTCATGCACATATCCAACCAATCATTGACTATGCTTCAACACTCTGGGACTCTGCTAGTGCAAACACATTAAAACCTCTTGTTAGTATTCACAAGCGAGCCCTTAAATTAACCCTTCTAAAATCCACATCTTTGACAGCTCACGACTATAAACTTTTAGATGTTCTTCCGCTAAAATTAAAATTAGAATTTAATAAAGGCATTATTATGCATAAAATAGTATCTGGTTATGCACCATCAAATCTAAAATTAAACTTTCATTCAAATCAGAACAGACATTCACACAAACTTGTAGTACCCCGTCCTAGATTAGATTTATTTAAATGTAGCTTGATGTATTCCGGGGGAAACCTATGGAACAATTTACCATTATCAATTAAAATTTTGTCAGATCACAAAGCATTTAAAAAAACATTTAAACAGTACTTAATGGAAAAAATCACAACAAACGTTGATTAAGGATATGTGCACTATTTCTTTGATTTTGAACATGATTTGAACATTTATATTGTCAGTATTTGTGATGTTAGATATGTATATTATGCATACATGCATGCTCTTCATTTTCTCTCTGTCTGTCTGTCTGTCTGTCTGTTTTTCTGTCTGTCTGTCTGTCTCTGTCTCTCTCTGTCTCTGTCTCTGTCTCTCTCTCTCTCTCTCTCTCTCTCTCTCTCTCTCTCTCTCTCTCTCTCTCTCTCTCTCTCTCTCTCTCAATAGTTAATAGATTTTGAGTTTATAATTATTTTGTTTTGTTGTTGTTTGTTTTTTGTTTTTGCCCGAGGGCTGCGATGAAAAAAAGTATATTGTATTATTCCTTTACCCTCGTTAATAATCGTTCGTTCGTTCGTTCGTTCGTTTCTCTCTCTCGTCTCTCTCTCTTCTCTTCTCTCTCTCTCTGCTGTCCTCTCACACTATACACCTAGAGGGTAAATAGAAAAGAGAGAGAGAGAGAGAGAGAGAGAGAGAGAGAGAGAGAGAGAGAGAGAGAGAGAGAGAGAGAGAGAAATAAATAAATAGTAATAATAATAATAACAAACCAGCTTACGTTTCGCCAATAATACTGCAGACACTGACCAATCGGAGGTTCCCAAGTTCCATTGTCGTGGCAACGCAAGGCAGTGTTCACGCTGGTGTACATGAAATCAGAATTACAAGTGACGTCACCTTCCAGTGACGTCAGTGTGCTATTCCATGACGTAATGCCGTTGCCAATGTCTGCCTGCTCACACACGGGATCTGATGTGACAAAATGAAAACAGTGTGATCATTGTAGCCTGCTGTTATATCCGATGTAGTAATTTCGACAACCTTCAGTTATAGTGAAATACTCATTAATATATTATGCTTGTCCGATTGCGTGCCTGTGTGCATCCTTTTGTATATTATGTACGTATAAATTGTACATGTATATTTTATATATATTTCCATTGAACATAGAGGGACTAGGTGTATGGATCTAAGCTCTGTTTTGTTATATTTGTTAAGTTAATTTAAAAATAAAATAAAAACCACATTAGAGAAACCAGAAATATTTGATTATAATGAAAAGGCATCCCATTCCATTCTAACGATTATGTACTTAACATACATCTCAGATTTCATTTCGGCCCACTTTTCTTTTTAAACCTGGCATGCAGGTGTTCAAAGATTAGAGAAACCAGCACTGACCAGTGTTCCAGAAGACGGTCTGGCTCTGTCCTGATGATGCTTGCGGTTTCTGCACCGGAAACAGGGAGCACGTGCGGGATTCTCTATCGAAGGTGAAGGCCGCGCAGTGACTGAACCGTCGACAGCGTACTGCACACTCTAACTGTAAAAGAAGGAGGGTGCACATGAAATTTTCCATTAGATCTCACACAGAAACAGACTCTGGCGAGAGAAGAGAGAGAGAGAGAGAGAGAGAGAGAGAGGAGAGAGAGAGAGAGAGGAGAGAGAGGGAGAGAGAGAGAACAACGAACACACAGCACACAACACAGCAGGAGAGACACACACACACACACACACACACACACACAAACAAAAACAACACACACAACACACACACACACACACACACACACACACTCTCTCTCTCTCTGTCTCTGTCTCTCTCTCTCTCTCTCTCACACACACACACACACACACACACACACACACACACACACACACACACACACACATTGGTGAGACTGCATGTTGGAGGTAATTTATCGCAATAGTACTGATCTTCATTCTTCCGTCTCAGTTTATTCACAAAGGTTTCCAGAAAACCGAAAATATTTAACACAGTGGGTGTGCTACTCTTGTTTTCATTTATTCTAGATAATTCTGATCCATTAATATTTTCCAACAAAGTCAGCAGAGCATGTAGAGAATAAACAATATCCAGAAAACAGTATCCATGTTTTAAGCGTCCACTTTGCTCGCAGACCGAGGATGACAAAAATCGAAATCTTTCAAAATCGACGAAAAGAAGCCTATGCATGGTCGACTTCCTCCATTTGCGATAATATCTGCGACTGGGAAGTTTAATTGACCGTTCTGATTCCTGGAACTTGGCTCTACCTTCTGTGGAGTTGACTGTAGTCGAATACCCGGTGGGAGTTACCGTAGGTGGTTCAGGTCCTCCTTATTCCGTACACGTGACACCTTTCCAGTGTTAGTTAGCTCCCTTTGTTTCTTGACTCTAGAACTTGGTATTTAATAGCAATTACATTGTCTACAGTGCATCATAGTTCAGGAGCTGTGTGAGAGTCGAGGTGGCCGTCCTGAGCTGTCCGTCCTAACGAGCCTTCTGGTTTTTGTGGACGTAAAGAATTATTGAACCGTGCTTCGGCATTGGTCACAACTTGTCCCTAATATGTCAACTGACATCTGAGGACATTAAGTATCACTTCATCATCATCATCATCTACAGTGCAAAATGTATGGCGCGATATATATTGCCCATGTTACAAACGGATATGATGCTAGAACATGCTGTTATCGATCATAATTCCACTTGATTTATCGATCATAGATAATTTAAAATAAAATAAAATGCCTAAGAACAACAAAAACAAAACAATAACAACAAACGAACGGAAAAAGTTGCAAAAACACAACAAACAAAACAAGCAAACAAACGAAGAAAATGAAAAGAAAAAACATGTATTGCCAAAAACAAATTAATTAAAATACTACAGAAATGCATGATGGCATACAACAGGTCCATTGTAAACAGCCTGCATACACCATGTAGAACCTACTAACTATAAAATTAGCTAGCGCTCCTAGCTGCTCAACAATAGCCATACAAAAAAGAAAAGAAAAAAAAGGCTATCCCTTCTCGAAACATGTTTGCGAGTTTTCTCGGAAACAATCAAAAGAATGTACCATTAGCACACACACACACACACACACACACACACACACACACACACACACACACACACACACACACACACACACACACACACACACACACACACACACACACACACACACACACACACACACACACACACACACAATAATAATAATAAATAAAAGCAACAACAACAACAACAACAACAAACAAGACAGAAAGATCAACAAGAGAGGAGATAGTCTAACAACACAAGATGAGTAATACCAATGCACCAACAAGAAAAAACAAACAAACAAACAAACAAACAAACAAAAAGACAAGATCAACAAGAAAAGTACCTGAGATCGGCAGTTTGGAAACAGACCAGGGCTGGAAGCAGTCACTTGCTCTGTCCCAATCCAGTGTGAGGTTTTCATGCTTCCTTCGGCCACAATCCCGGCATGGACAAAGCAGTGCAATTTCGATAATAATTCAACAAAAATAACCAGAAAGACCGTTGCTTTTGCCATCGGAGAAGGATCTAAAACTCCATTAAACGCAAAGCTGTAAATGCTGAACAGTCAAGACAATTAAGAACCCGAAAGGACTAGGACGCAACTTTTGCGGAGAAGAAGAAAACGATAAAAATGTCAGAGCAAGTCGTGAAATTGTATACCTAGTTGCTGTGGAATATATCGTCAACCAATGAGACTCCTGCGCTTGCACAAGGATCGTGGGGAATAAAGCGTTCAGCACCTTGGATCGATTCAATTGATTTGTAAAGATCTGTGCAAAGAAGACTTGCATGTGGCGTTCTCTGTTTGTTTGTTTTTTGCTTCTTTGTTTGTTTTGCTTACCGGACCGCATATGATGAATCCCAGGCTGACTGGAATGCATCACGAGTCGTAGGCTGACTGGAGTGCATGATAGAAGTCGTAGGCTGGATGCGTGACTGCATGGAAAGCATGTTAAGTGGTAAGCTGATTCAACCGCATGACAGGTCGTAAGACTGTGGGACTGTATAACCGGTCGTTCGTAGGTTTATTTCATTGCATAATAATTCATTTATGATGACTGGACAACATAATAGGTGACATACGCTACAGATGCAAAGGCGTGTTCGGAGTGGAAGAACGCTCGATCCACATATTAAAGGATTCAACGGAGTTGTAAACAGGCGTAAGCATGCGCGTCGAAATGCTAAAGTTTAGTTGATTTGGGGTTAAAGGAGAC
>JABMCL010001349.1:355000-365000 GCA_018857735.1 Alviniconcha marisindica | reverse complement strand
GTTAGAAACAGACGTCTTGACGCATGCGCACACTCAGTTAATGACTGGTATAATTTTCATTAAAAACACGGCAGACAAGTACAAGGATAGAACGGAACGAATAACAAGTCTAACGAATAACCAATTCATAATTTGTCGGAAGTCGGAATACACTAGATTCCAGACAACTTGGTCTAGCTGCCCATGACATGGGGCGTGTTATTGTGATAGATAATGTCCTTTTTGTCAGAGGTTTTATTAAAAGGGGCAGTGAGTTACTGGTCAAAGATTGCTGCTTAATGAACCATAATTATTATCATTTGTTTTGTTCTTCCTTCTTTTATTTAAAGTCTTTTTACATAACTGATATTAGACTGATCTTACAATTATCATGCTACCAACATGTATTAACAAGTTGCATCAATAGAAATTTATGTAAAAAACAAAACAAACTAAAACAAAAGCAAAACAACAACGACAAACCCACCTTATTTGCAGTCAAGAAAGCAACCATATATATATTTGTGTCTGTATAATTATGAAATTCGCCAAAAATGTTTTGATTTGGACACCGGAGTCGCTGCTAAGGGCCCCATTAAAACGGATTAGACACACCAGATATTTATGTATTCCAGCTCAACGTCACCATCAAAGAACACTTGCATCACGTCATCGATTGGTTGTACAGATGTACGCTGCATATACTCCTGTCCGTTGATGACTAGCTGCAACATACAGTGAGTTTGGCCTTAGTTGTGCACCAAACAGATGCAAGTACATTATAGTCATAAATCATTTCAGAGAGAGAGAGAGAGAGAGAGAGAGAGAGAGAGAGAGAGAGAGAGAGAGAGAAGAGAGCAGGCAGGCACACAGAGAGGGGGGAAGAGAGAGGGAGGGAGGAGGATGCTCTTTGCACATTTTTCAACTATGTCTGTAAACCAGTAAGCGTTTCTGATAACAGAACACCATCATCAGCTAATAACAAAATAAACAATTCAAAATAATCATCGGTAAACGCTGTACCGTGTTTACCACTCTGAATAAATTCTAAAGCCAGATCATTTATTAAGAGAGAAAATAAAACCGGGCTTCAAGCATCCCTTTGTTTCATCCCACACGTACAGTTAATGTAGTCAGTTATGTTGGATCCACATCCAACTGTAACTGTAACGCTTTTGTACATGCTTTTACAATTTTCCATTTATTTCGTTTTCTCAAAAGAACGGGCCAGAGCAGTTTCTCATTTATGGAATCGAAAGCTTTTTCAAGGTCTATAAAAGCAACATACAATATGCGGTTCAAAGAAAACTATTTCTGTACTAAAGCTAGTAATGTAAACATATGAGAGAGAGAGAGAGAGAGAGAGAGAGAGAGAGAGAGAGAGAGAGAGAGAGAGAGAGAGAGAGAGAGAGAGAGAGAGAGAGAGACAGAGAAGCAGAGACAGAGAGAGACAGAGACAGAGACAGACAGAGACACAGACAGAGAGTTATAACCATGTCCAAAACTAAAATGTCCTGTCTCAAACACAGAGGGACTGTTGAAAACGACGGTTAGGCAGTGAAAGGGTTACCGAGTAGGTGTGGTCAGCGGACAGGAGGACGATGGAGACGTTGAAGGACAGCCCCACACGGAAGGGAAAAGGCTGGATAGTTCCCCTCACAGGCTTCTTCTCGTCCATTTTCACCGTCATTTTGTCTGTCACCTGGCCTTTGGACAGTACGAATTTCCAGAAGAGAGTGGTCAACGTGCTGGTCATTGCGCCGCCACGAAAGCTGCACACAAGGCCCAGAAGCAGTCGGGAGGAAGTCGTTATCAGTGTGATCTTCGTAACACACACGCACGCACGCGACACACATATACACGCGTACACCACACTACATTAGACTATACACTACACGTCACACACACACACACACACACACACGCACACGCACACGCACGCACGCACGCACACACACATGAACGCACATAATTATGGGCATAAGGGTTTGATGTAAAAAAGAGAGGAAAAAAAGAGAAGATTTACGTGCTGTTAGCGGTGGGTTTGCCCTCAACACACACTGCCCAGCCCGGAAAGATTCGTCTTGGCAGCAGAAAATCTCCTGTCGTCTGAAAACATTACCAACGTAACTGAATGGAGATTAAACCATTTAAGCCATAATGGCGTGCACTTATGATGAAAAAACTAAACATTTAAACAGGCAACAACAAGAACACCAGCAACAACAGAACAACAACAACAACAAAAACAGGTTGAATAATCACGAAGGCAAGCAATTAACAGCAAACAACTAAAAAAACAAATGAACACAGAACGGGAGAAAGAAAGGAAAAGCAAGCAGAGAAACAACAAAGAAACATCATTACTTAAAACTCACTCACACCAAGGCTGAAAAACAACAACAGTACTTAACGGTTTTTGATAGCTAGTCGATGTTTCTCAAAAATGACTCAGTACAATGTCGTTCAACGTTTATCAAAATGACTCAATACAATGTCATTTGCGAGACAGTAGGCTGAATTCCCAGACCATGAAAATCTGATTCACTGCATGCCACCACGCGTCTTGTGAGCCGAGCTACCTAGCGGTCAGGCGTTAGGCTGGTAAGCAGACGGACCTCGGTTCGATTCCGCTTCCATGACAGAGTACCGTTCATGCACGTTAGAATGTTAGACTTAGCTGAAGTGAAATCAAAAGGTGGTGCAATGAAAGAGATTCCTGTGTCATCAGCGTACTTGTGATAATAACAGCCATAACAGGATATGACATCGGACAGGGGCTGTGAGTACAGGGTGAATGGTATAGGTCCGAGGGCCGATCCCCGAGGAACACCACAAAACCTAAGTCTTATTCGGGCTTAGTGTATTCTTACTTTGCATTGTATAACTCAAACTCGAGAGGTGTTGCCATATTATTCAACAATAATTTAGAATTTGTAGTGAAAAAAAGTGTACAAAGATATCTTAGGAAATTACATATCTGTTACTGTAACAATAATGGATAGGGATTTTTTGATAGTCAGTCTGTATGGGCCTAACCGTGATGATCCCGAGTTTTACGCTGAACTTGAAGAACGGATAAACGGTGTTGGTTTAGAAAACATTATTATTGGAGGTGACTGGAATTTTGTCTTGGACTATACATTAGACTATTACAATTATAAGCACCATAATAATATCAAAGCACAAGAACAGTTGGACAATCTAATGATAAATCTTGACCTTTTGAATATTTGGAGGGAACTTTATCCCGAAATGAGAAGATACACATGGCGTCGAAATACACCGCTTCAGCAAAGTAGGCTCGATTTTTTTCTTGATTTCAGACCTTCTGTCCATCTTTGTTACAAATGCCGACATTAAGGCTGGGTACAGAACAGATCATTCTATGATCACACTGACGTTGACATTAGGGAAAGAGTCTAAAAACAAACTATTGTGGAAAATTTAATAATTCTTTATTGAAAGATAAACTCTTTGCGGAAGAAATTAATGATGTTATAAAATCTGTAGTTGAAGAGTATGCAGCTTTACCATACATACGGGAACAGCTTTCCAAAATTCCGAAATGTGATATTCAATTTGTTATATAAGACCGGCTGTTTTTAGATGTATTATTAATGAAAATTAGATCAAAAACAATTTCTTATGCGGCAATGAAAAAACATCTGGATGAAAAGAAAAAAAAATGAAAAAAAAGATTTAGAAAACAGTATTCAAAGTTTAGAAGCTAAGATAGTTTTGACTGAAAATGAAAAAAAGGAAGTTAGAGCAGGACAAGCAGGAGCTAGTCGCGATTAGAGACAAGAGAATGGAAGGAGTCCTGCTTCGCTCGAAAGCGAGATGGATTGTGAACGGTGAAAAAATTACAAAATACTTTTGTGGACTCGAGAAACTTAATTATATAAGTAAGCAAATGACCAAATTTACATTGAATAATGGAGAAGAAATATATCAACGCAAGGACATTATTAAAGAAGTAAAAGTGTTTTACGAAAGATTATATTCTGAAAAACAAGTAGAAGACTGCGAAATACTAGATATGGCTCAAGATATTCCTATGCTGACATTGCAGGAAAATACTTCGCTGGAAGGGGAAATTACTTTAGCTGAAGCAAGTCTTGCGCTTCAAAATATGAAAAATTACAAAAGCCCTGGCTCCGACGGTTTTACTGCTGAATTTTTTTAAGTTCTTTTGGTTGCAGCTGGGTTCCTTTGTTGTTAGATCACTAAATGATGGTTTTAGAAAAGGTGAATTATCAACAAAATAGAAAGAGGGGGTAATAACATGCATACCAAAAGGAGATAAATCAAAAGATTTAATCAAAAACTGGAGGCCATCTCACTTCTTAATGTTGTTTATAAAATAGGATCTGCATGTATTGCCAAGCGTTTAAAAGGCGTTCTTCCTTCTTTGATCAGTGAGGACCAAACTGGGTTTATGGCCAACAGATACACTGGAGATAACATTCGACTGATATATGATCTTATTAGTTACTTGTATAGAGAAAATAAATCTGGGTTACTCTTGTGCTTAGACTTTGAAAAAGCCTTTGATTCTGTTGACTGGGAATTTATGTTTAAAGTTTTAAGTGAATTTGGTTTTGGGCCAGATATATGTCAATGGATATCTACGTTTTATAAAGATATAAAGTCATCTTTCACGGTTAATGGACAGTTATAACAATGGTTCGCTATTCAGAGGGGATGTAGACAAGGGTATCCGATATCACCATATTTGTTTATTTTATGTGTAGAGATACTTGCCATTATGATCAGACAAAATAAGCACATAAAAGGTATTTTTATAGGAGAAACTGAATACAAAACTTCACAATATGCAGATGATACTGAAATTACGCTGGAAGGTGACAAAAATTCATTTGAAGAAACAGTTAAGACCATCAACACATTCGGAAAAGCATCAGGTCTCTTCTTAAATGCGGAGAAGACCTGTGCCATATGGGTCGGTAATAAACGAAATTCTCCTGTTAAATATATGCCACATTTGCAAATGGAATTGAATCCACCTAAATTTAAGATGCTTGGTATATGGTTTACTAACGACTTAAAAGAGTGTGAGGTACTCAACTTTAGTGATAAATGTTCGGAAATACGAGCTTTGTACAAAGTATGGTTAAAGAGACAAATAACACCACTAGGCAGAGTAGCAGTTCTAAAATCGTTGATTCTATCTAAGATTATTCACCTATGGATGTTATTGCAAAACCCACCAGACAACCTTGTTAATGAATTGCAGAAGACAGTGTTTCAGTTTGTGTGAATAGAAAACAGGACAGGATAAGCAGAAATATAGCCGTCAGATCCATCACGAAAGGAGGGCTTGGGATACCGAATATAAAAACTTATATTAATGCACTGAAGTTAATTTGGATTCGAAAATTAAAAACAAGTGGAAAAGTATAATTAAATCAACTTATCCTAAAGTGGCGTGGTTTGAACAACTGGGATCAAGCCTTCATTTTCAGGAACATGAGGTTAATAAGTTTTGGAGCCACGTATTTATGGCATATAAAGAGTTCGGTAAACAAATACATGTAGAAAATTCAGAAGAGCTAGTTGCTGAGCCAATCTTCTGCAATCAGAATATCCTAGTTGGAAACGGAATTTTTATATATATAAAAACTCGATTGACAAAGGCGTGTGCCACAATAAAAATATGCTGAATGACAATGGTACATTTATGTCATTCAAAAGTTTTAAAGAAAAATTTGGAATTAAGACAGATTACATTACATATATTGGATGTGTGCAAGCTATCAAAAGCTAATACGTAAAACAGAAATAACAGTGGAGGGTAAAAATTCAGCAGATTTATTTAAGACGCTTAAGACGATTTATAATCAACAAAAAGGCTCACGCCTTTATTATGATGTACTTACGCAGAATATAACTAGACCTAACTGTTGTGACAAGTGGGAAGCTAAGCTAAATAAAGATATTAACTGGTGTATCACCTTTAAGAAAATGCAACAGATTCAAGAAATAAAACTGAAATGGTTTCAAATAAGACTAGTACATAGAATAATTGCTACTAATGTTGTTTTAATGAACATGGGAATTGAAAATGACATTACTCGCTCTTTTTGTCGACAAAACCGAGACTCAGTTAACCATATATTTTGGTCATGTACATACGTGAGGTCATTTTGGGAACAATTCCAGATTGTAGTTAATGCTGGCTGTTCAAATGCGACATCAGTTACACTTAATGAAAATATTGTACTGTTTGGTCATGACATCCACTTTAAATCAGATAACACTTTGATTTGATTATTTTGCAAGCAAAGTTCTTTATTTATAAATGTAAAATTAACAAGATACCACAATTGCATTTGTTTAAATGTTACTTAAAAACTAACTTTGAGGTGTACAAATATAATGCAAAATATGTCATATAATAAGATTGTAATGGAATGGTGTCCTTACAAGCAGCTGATTGACGTATAGACTATGTCATAGACAGTAAATGTTAAGTGACACGATGTACAACATACATACACGCATTCAGGCACTTATACACTGTTCGCATGCACATACTATGTAAGTACTTTTTTGTTAGGATCGTCGTTGGTCTGTTTGCTGGGCCGTTTAATTGCTTGAATTTTTGTTTGGAATTGTGTGGGTGTGGGTGTGGGTGCGCGCGCGCGCGCGCGCGTGCGTGCGTGCATGCGGGCGTGCATGCGTGCGTGCGTGTCTGTTTGTCTCCCCCTCTCTCTCCTATTTTTTCCCCCAATATAGTTCATTTTTGTTATGTTTATGAACTCTTTTTGCTGATGACTGTTTAGTTTATTATAAGCACTATCACAATACTGCTGTAAGTTGCACAAAAATTGGAATAAAACACGACCACAAAAAAGAAAAAGAAAAAAAAGTCATTGGCGTGGACATCAAACCGTCAACCATAACAGACTGCTGTCCTATCACTTAGGTATGACTCAAACCAGGACAGTGCTACTCCCGAGACTCCAAAGGTGGTTTCAAGTCGTCTTAACAGGATGGCATTGTCAAGAGTGTCGAAAGTGGCACTCAGATCCAACAGTGCAAGTACTGACACATGTTTCTGGTCACATTTGTAAGGAGACCTGCACGGACAATCAAAACAGCAGTTTCTGTGCTATGATATTTTCTGTAAGCAGACTGTCGAATTTCGAGCTAGTTGTTTGCAGAAAGATGAGACTGCAGTTGTAGAAGATCTACCTTCTTGAGTATCTTCGAAACGCGTTGGAGATTTGAGACTGGTCTGACATTTCTAAAAACCATTAGCATCAAGAAACGGTTTCTTTAATACTGGTTTCACAAGAGCCTGCTTTAACCCAGATGTGACAGTGCTGGTGGATAAAGAAACATTAACAATCGTTGTGATAACGGGGGCTAGGTCATGCAGACACTGCTTTGTCAGAGTAGTGGGAATGGGGCTAAGGGTGCAACGTTTTGTTGGTGACTCTGAAATCAGTGTACGGGTCAGTTCTTCTGTCACAGGTTCTAACATGGTCAACTGAGGTTCATCGGACTCGAAGAAGGACGGTGGGCCATGAGAGTCAAGATCTTCACGGGTCCTCCTGATGTATGAAATGAATTACTTTGTCAATGCACTGTTGCAGATACCGGGTTACCCTCCAGAGTGAGGTAGTAGTAGTAGTAGTAGTAGTAGTAGAAGTAGTAACTGGATTTTAATGTCCTGTCAACCACACAGGGTCACCCCAGGACAGTCAAACTCAGGTCATAAGCAAATACACATTTCCAAACTCTTCTCATATCAACCCTCTGTGAAGTCAATCTATAAAACCAATCACTTCGCAAACATAAAACATACATACACAAACATCAAATACAATTTTTCGAAGAGTTAGTCCCTTCAGTATTACCCCTGTTAAACGAGCACATAAGGCTAGGACATGCTGGTGTCGTCGACCATTCCGTCTAATTTTGAGGATTGCTATAACAACAGCAGCAACAGCAACAACAACAACCGCAGCTACCATCACGGTCACACACCGAAGTAATCCTGTGCGGTTGATGGGACGTTGAAACGTAATGTAAGGAAATGTAATGTCTACGAGTAACATGCCTGAAAGAGCGTTTACAGGTAAAAGACTGTCAGACACTCTTGAGGAGTTTGTTCCCGGTACAGAGGCCTTTAAAAGACAAACATCTTCCGATGTCTTTGCATGCTTTTGAACGTTGAGAGTGTCAAATTATTCTATTGTTACAAGACCATTATTTTTCACTTCATTCTTTCAAGAGAATTAGACTGTTCGACGCCGAATAGTAGCCTACACATGACAACATTCGAGCTCCAATCACCATTCGTTCGTTGAATCTGTTGACATACCATGAACAAGGACCATCACCATGGCATATCACGACAGAACCAATTATGTTCACTTCAAATGCACACAAACACACACACAAACACACACACAGACACACAACACACACACACACACACACACACACACACACACACAACACACACACACAAATATAAATCAATATTATATATATATATATATTATATATAATAATAAATTAATAACTCTCTCTCTCTCTCCTCTCTCTCTCTCTCTCTCTCTCTCTCTCTCTCCTCTCTCTCTCTCTCTTATTATATATATATATATATATATATATATATATATATATATAAACCAGCTTACATTTCTCCAATAGTACTGTAGGCATTGACCAATCGGAGGTTCCCAAGTTCCATCGCCACGGCAACTCAAGGCAGTGTCCACGCTGGTGTACATGAAATCGGTGTTACAAGTGACGTCGCCTTCCAGTGACGTCAATGTGCTGCTCCATGACGTAGTGCCGTTGCCGATTTCGGCCTCCGCACACACTGGGTCTGAAGTGATAAGACAAATGATTAACAAGACATTACCACAAAGCTTGCACCACCCAGTACCTATTATCACACACCATCCAGTACCTATATTCACACACCACCCAGTACCTATTATCACACACCACCCAGTACCTATTATCACACACCACCCAGTACCTATTATCACACACCACCCAGTACAGCAAGTCGCCCACTGTTCAGTATCGCAAATTATCCATCACTACAGTAACACGAACCACGCATACACTAGTATTGCAATAATCCGCCACCCTGTACAGCAAGTCATCCCACCCAGTACTGCAAATCACCCATCTCCCAGTACTGCAAATCACCCATCACCCACTACTGCAAATCATCCATCAGCCAGTACTGCAAATCATCCACCACCCAGTACTGCAAATCACCCATCACCCAGTACTGCAAATCATCCATCACCCAGTACTGCAAAGCACCCATCAGCTTGCACAGCAAATCACGCACAACCCAGTATCTCAAGTCATCCATCATCCAGTACTGCAAATCATCCACCACCCAGAACTGAAAATCACCCATCACACAGAACAGAAAATCACCCATAACCCACAACTGTAAATCATCCATCAGCTTGCACAGCAAATCACGCACTACCCAGTATCTCAAATCATCCACCACCTAGTACTGCAAATCATCCACCACACCAGTACTGCAAATCACCCACCACCCAGACTGCAAATCACCCACTCACCCAGCACTGCAAATCATCACACCCAGTCTGCAAATCATCCACCACCCAGTACCAAATCATCCATCACCCAGTACTGCAAATCATCCACCACCAGTACTGCAAACCACCCACTCACCACAGCAAATCACTCACACCCAGCTAAATCATCACCACCCAGTCTGCAAATCATTCACCACCAGTACAGCAATCAGCTCACCACAATATCGCAAATCACCCACACCCACACTGCAAATCATCCTCACTCCCAGCTCAAATCATCACCACCCAGCTTTGCAAATCATCCACCACCCAGCCCTGCAAATCATTCCCACCCAGTACTGCAAATCACTCACCACCCAGACTGCAAATCATCACCACCCAGTCCTGCAAATCATCCCCACCCAGTCCTGCAAATCACTCACCACACAGTACCTGCAAATCACTCACCA
>JABMCL010001349.1:300000-322500 GCA_018857735.1 Alviniconcha marisindica | reverse complement strand
ATATGTCAACCGACGTCTGAGGACATTAAGCAACACAGCAACCAACTTCCAGCTCTGGTTTACAACATCCTTCCTGAAACCACTGCCATAAATGGTTACGCCATAGTTCTCGAAAAACTGTCCGTTAGATGACAGTTCTTCAGCTAACGGACAGTTATTCGTTGGTTCTCTAATCGCAGTAGGCTTGTAACAGAAAACTCGAATTATATCAAGAGTTTCTTCTATAACCGCCCATGTTACTTACGACAGCAAAAATAAAATCAAAATCGTCTCAATCGAGACGGAACTTTTTCTTCTTCTTTTTAATTTGGGACGGACGTGTCTCATGTTTACGTAGTGCTTGGACGCTATGTTGCTCCCACAGCCTTATGATGATGATGATGATGTAGAGCTTAATGTCCTCGGAGGTCGGGTTGACATATTAGGGACAAACTGTGACCAGTGCGTAAGGCATGGTTCAATGTTGCTTTACGTCCACAGAAACCGTAAGGCTCATTAGGACGGGGAGCCCAGGACGGCCACCTCGACTCTTACACAGCTCCTGAACTCAGCCCACAGTTTTATTATTACCCAACGCTTTTGGAGGGCACTGACAGCGTCGGTGGACATAAAAAGTGCCCCTTCAGCGGCATAACCAATTCTGGTAGAGCTTGGAGGAAGGTGGGCGAACTATTTGTTCGCCGAACATACTTCGGAAAGTTCGACGAACTATAATTCGTTTCTTAATTGAACTTTTGGTTCGCCGAATATGGTTCGGAGAGTTCGACCAACTATGCTTCGTTCTTAACTGGCTTATAATGAGACGCAAGCTTCGACCTGAACTTGCGGCAAAAACGCAGCAGACAGCATGATCCAAAATGTAGGCTAAAGTCAAGTCAATAGACTTTAATCACCCTCTCGGGGGAATTCAACTAACTGCTACTTGATGTTTGCCTAGGTTCGACGAATAACCCGAACTATGTTCGCGAAGCGAATGTTTGCCTAGTTAACCCCTTCACTGCCTTGATGTCACTTGAAAACGACCAATAAAAGTGCGAACTTTTAAAACCCTCAAGCTTTTTTGTTTTCTTTTTCGCACTGGCATATGAAAGGACTTTTATAAAAACGCATAGCATTGAAAGTTGATATGTTATAGGACCGGAAAATATACCGTTTCCAGGCATGTCCCTGCGTCTTTCAGCCCGGAAAACTTACAGGCTAGGGCAGTGAAGGGGTTAAGAACGGCGGGCTTAAAGCGATGCTCGGAGTGTGGCACTATGGCTGAGTACAGAAACACTGGCACCACAAGGCAGCGACCATGACCTGCCGGTGGTGTTCAGCCTACAAAAACCAGCCAAGAAGTAAAACCTCAACTCAGAGCTCAGGAATTGTGTGAAAGTCGAGGTGGCCGTCCTGGGCTTTCCGTCCTAATGGGCCTTACGGTTTCTGTGGACGTTAAGCAACATTGAATCATGCTTAGGCACTGGTCACAGTTTGTCCCTAATATTCCAGCCGACATCCGAGGACATGACGCTCTACATCATCATCAAAACCTCAACGACTCCGCGCAGCAGTTGAAACAGCAACTGCGAAGTACACTAGTTGCTGCGCAATGGCGAGGTCCCCACTGCCTGAACATAGTTGTTGTTCTGGCGGTGGTCCACGGCCTCCTCGGTCTTCCGGGTCGGAGCGCGCGGTCGAGCCTCTCACTCTTTCTCCCTCCCCCTCTCCCCACCCTTCGTTTCCACATCCCTAATAAGCCATCTTGCTTCTGTGGACGTAAAGCAACATGCTTATTTACTAAAACCTCAGTTAGAGCTCACGAGCTGTGAAAGTCGAGGCTGGCTTCCTAACAGTCCTTATTGTCTCGGTGCACGTGAAGCAACACTGAACTAAAATTCTGAATCAAGCTACTGGCTCAGACGCAAGTTGCGCATGCGGAAACCAAGAATCACATCATATTTAAATCTCACCTCTTCAAGTTATCGTACTGACCGTGTGTGTGTGTGTGTGTGTGTGTGTGCGTGCGTGCGTGCGTGCGTGCGTGCGTGCGTGCGTGCGTGCGTGCGTGCGTGCGTGCGTGCCGTGCGTGCGTGCGTGCGTGCGTGCGTGCGTGCGTGCGTGCGTGCGTGCGTGCGTGCCTGCGTGCGTGCCTGAGTGCGTGCGTGCGTGCGTGTGTGTGTGTGTGTGTGTGTGTGTGTGTTGTGTGTGTGTGTGTGTGCGTGCGTGCGTGCGTGCGTGAGTGCGTGCGTGCGTGAGTGTGTGTGTGTGTTTGTTTGTGTGTGTGCTTGTGTGTGCGTGTGTGTGCGTGTGTGTGTGTGTGTGCGTGAGAGAGAGAGAGAGAGAGAGAGAGAGAGAGAGAGAGAGAGAGAGAGAGAGAGAGAGAGAGAGAGAGAGAGAGAGAGAGAGAGAGAGAGAGAATGTGTGCCTCTGTGTGTGTGCGTGTGTGTGTGTGTGTGCGCGCGCGCGAGCATGTGCTTGTTTTGACTGTTTTGCTTCTTCCCTTTGTAACGCGCTGTGTTCTCTAATCTGGAGAAATATAGCACAAGAGTCTTCATAATTCTTCTTATTATTATTATTAAGAACACCAAAGTACGAAAGGGTCACGGAAGAGCAAAAGGCAGCCACCATGGTAGGACGGAGAGACTAAGAAATCTTTGACAGAAAACGTGCCGCAGCCTAAAACAGACGATGTTTGGAAAAGCCTGGGAGCAGCAGTAAGTGCATTTTAGCGTTCCGTCACAGCTGATAGCCGATCACAAAGACCTTATAGAACAAGTGCACGTAGCTACTTCAGACCTGATAGAACAAGTGCCTGTAGCTACGTGAAGTGCAGAAAGGGCAAAGAGCAGGCTATTCTAAAACGACAACTACGCGAAAATGAGCGGAAGAAATTGTTCACCACAGCTGGTTTCTACTGTGATGTACTGAATCAACACACAAGGGAGATAATTAGCGCTCGAAATGCGTAACACAGCAACAAAGACCTGAGTCGCCTACGGTAACTCTGACCTGGCATGCGTGTAAATACAATGTACATAAACTCCACCAGAGTATAATTATCCTTTCGAGCGCTAATAACTCCCTTGTGTGTTGATTCTGCACGAGCGCTATGGGCCTCGTTCTGTTTCAGATTTGTGGTGTGCTGTTGCGCCAACGGCTGAACAATTATACCCCGGATTTAGCCGAAATCTGTATTTTTTAATTCAACTTTTTTTCGACGTGCCGAAATGTAGTCGGTGCTGTATACTTGTAAATAGTTTTGTAAGGATGCATGCTGTCTTGTATTTTTTACAGTGGTTCCGTTGATGACTCTGATCTTTGTTGTGTTCGTGTGACGTTTTTCGAGCGCTTATTAACTCTCTTGTTTTATTATGTCCATGTCGTGTATTAACTTGTTGTTATTGCTGTTGTTGTTGTTTTCTGTTGTTGTTATTTCTCTTTCTTTTTCTCCCGTCTTTTCTTCTTCTCTTCTTTCTGATTAACAAAAACACGAACACAGATGATGATGATCATGACACTTAATGTTTAAATCTACATAATAATTCCTCGGCCGGTTCATGCTGCATGATGATTTTAATTGCTGTTACTGTGATCGCATCCATACAACCCCCAGTTTAGAAGACAGTAACTGGCATGGGTAACGATAAACGAGGAGAAAGGCCACATGCCCCGTCCCTAATAAGCCTTATGGTTTCTGTGATCGTTAAGCACCATGTTTTCTTTAATTTACAGGTTATGGTTTACTTGGGCGATTCATACAACAGAACAGACAAAATAGTTTTGATTAAAAAAAGGAGGCATATACTGAGTGATCTCAACAGCACATTTACGCAAACCTGCCTTGACGATGTAAATAACAACAGAGGAGAAATTCAACCAAACCCTTGGAAGAAGCAGGAAACAGACGTACAGTATAATTATGGTCTGGATAAGGGTCAATACAAGGATATTTATTCTCCAGTGACGTTAAAATGTACACAGGAATTTTGTCTTGGTGACTCAGAGATCAAGAATTTAGCAGAGAAGGACAGGGCTGAAGTTGCAATGCAGAACACCGTTGTAAAACTGATGGGATATATTGTTACCAAGAAACTCGCCAGAGATGTCCAGGACATGGACATACTCCCTGGAAATTGATGAGGGAGGAAGGTGGCGGGGGGGGTGGGGGGGGGGGGGGTTTTTGGGTGGTGGAGGGGTTTTAACCGAAAATCACAGGGGAAAATGCAGCTGCACTGGATATTAGGGGTTATAAAGGTTTTCCAGAGGAGGAAAAAACCCTGGCTTGGCAATGGGTCTTGAGGAGCTTTAGAAAAAGGTTTTCAGTTAAAGGAAAGTCCAATTTTTTAAAGTATGCAAATGACATCGAAATGATTGCAAATGGCACTTTTTAATTTAATGAAAAAAAAAAGGGAAAAAAAATGAAAAAGAAACAAAAATGTTATTTTTTTTTATCGATTTTTTTTTCTGTAGGCTCCCCCGAGACTGCTGTCTGGGGTTCCCACATATGTGACTTTTCGGAAGTGACGTCAGTCGGGGGATCAGTGGGTTGCCATCTTAATTTTCATTGAATTTTATGCTGTGGTCGACAAAAGGCTCAAACCCTCCCGGGCCCTACTGTTTGCAGCAACGTAACAACCCCAAAAGCAACCCGGGCATAACTATGCCGAGTTTCCCGGGGGAAAATCGCCCCTTACGAAAATGGGTAGATTTTGAAATTTTTAAACAGCTACTGCTGCCCCACCCGCCCTTTGGTGCGAGCATTTCGCTAAATGCGATTTGTAAATTTTAGGCGGAATCCCAAAAGGGGTTTGCTTCTAAGGGGAATTTGTAGGGCTGTCCACGGGTAACCGACTTGGAAAAAATTCAAATTCGAATCTCCAAAGGGTGAAGCTGACGAGCAACAAGCGCACGGGATGATACCAAAAATGAGAGATACACTGATACCCTGAAACAAGCGCTAACCAGGCAAGACAAAAAGTCTAACACAAAAGCCACGGGAAAAAGGGCCCTGAAAGAAAGAGACGTTTCCAAATGCCTGTGGCAAAAAAAGAAAGAACAGACCCCAAAAGCCTGTGGAAAGAAAGAAAACCAAACCAAAATGCGGTGGAAAAAAAAATGGCTGTAATCAGGCAAGCAACAGCTAAACCCCAAATGAAAAAAACAAAAAACTGAAACCCCCCAAAAAAACCCAAACGGGCCTACCTGCAAAAAACGGAAAACACACACAAACACACACACACCCCCCAACACAAAAACCAAAACACAAAAAACCCCCCCCAAACACACACACACACACACACACACACACAAAAACACCAAATAAAACAGTCAAATAGACTCTGTCTGCAACAAAGGGGGGCGCTAATAAAAGGAGCACAGAGCAAAAAAACGGCCAAACGAAAAAGATGGAAAGAAAAAACTAACCATAAAAAACTCTAAAACCCCTCACAACCGGCTTCCATCTAGAAAAACAAGGCTGCGACTGTAAAGAAAAAGCAAATCAGGACTCCCGATGACAAAGCATGGGATGTAAACAAAGCAAACGACAAGAGAAACGCAAAATGGCTCCCCTAATCAGGCAAGCAACAAGCGGGTACGAAATGGCCAAAAGCCAAAGATAAAAAAATGAAAGAATACATGGTAAAAAAGAAGGGGAAAAAAAGAGAGAGAAACAACAACAACATTTTTAAAAAAAAGAAAGTGGGGGGACCAAAAATGTCAGCGAGCAACGGGCAAAGGCGGATAAGTAATCCGTGTACACTACAACCCCCCCCCCCCCCCCCCCCCACCCACCCCCCCCCCCCCCCCCCCCCCCCCCCGACTCGTAAACGAAATGAATTTTATAACCGAGAAACAAAAGGGGAAGCCAAAAAGAAAAAAACAGTTTGGAAGAAACCGGTCAGCTCAACCCCAAGCCCAAAAGGGGTCCACGAAACGCAGTCCCGATAAAAACGAACAAACTTTTTTTTTTTTCATAGATGAAAAAAACAGGGTAAATGGGGGGAAAAAAAAATAAAAACCCCCAAAAAAGGCAGGTCCCTGATTGGGGTTTCCACCCTTTTTGGAAAGCTAGAGTAAACAGAAAAAAAAAAGGGGCCACGCACCGAACCAAGGTGGAAAAAAGATGAAATAACAAGGGGGAAAATCAAACCCCTTAACCTTATTGACAGTGGGCCGTCGGGCAAAAATCCTTGGGATTCAAAGGGAAATTTTTTTCAAAGGGGGGTTTTCCCCGGGGTTTACTCGCCTTTTTGCGGGGAAAGGTTTTTTCCCCAAAAGGGGGGTGGGTGCGTTGGGGGAAAAAAAAACATGTTTTCCAGCGTCATGGCGACGTTTTGGGGGAACGAAAAAATGGGGGGTTTTTCTGAAATTTAAAAACCCCTTTAGACAAAAATTTCCCAAAAAAACTTTGATTGTTCTCAGCGAACTTTAAGGAAAAAAAAATGTAAAAATCACCCCAAAACCTTGGCCTTGCCCTTTAAAGTTTTGATGAAAGTTTCGTACAAAATAAAGGCCCCTTTGGGGGGCCCAAAAAAAACTTTGGGAGGGACTGCAGAGAATGGCTAATAGGCAAAAGGCATTCGGAGATCAATCTTAATTCTCATTCAAGAAAGGAGCCAACCGCAGGATCCCATAATGTACACCGAAGACCAGCCGGGGTGGGGCATACATTGTTAAGCAAGGTGAAATCACCATCCACGAAGACAGAGCATACCTTGGTAGCCATAGTTGAAAATTTCACTAATTTCGATGGCCCCCTACCCTCTTTGACTCCGCATTTCTCAATAATTAGTCACTACATTGAGGAAATCCATTCAATTGGGCCTCATAGAGGAATGTCTGCTTTATATATATATATATATATATATATTTTTGTTTTCAAACTTTTGGCTGATAGTGCCCCCTTAACGGTCTCAACCTTCAGCTTGGCAATGCACGTTTTCTTTGCTTTCTTTGATTCGTCTATTCTGACTTCCCCTTTGCTTCGATTTACAACATGAGTGCAGCCATTGATGTGTTAGCGGCCTTCTAGATCGATCCCAGAAGACCATGAATACCTTCTCTTTTTTTACCGTGAGCTTTCGAGAAATAATATAACAATGATATTCGTGACGTAGGTTATTTGCCAGCATCACTGTAACAACTCTCCAGCATGGCGCTTTCACCCACAGCCAGAAATGATAGATTGATTTTGATTGTTAATCAATTTTAAGCCTCATTGTCCCGTGCAACCCGTTTCATGGACGAAATTGTTAGCAGCTAGACTAGGCGTAATCAGCTAGTTTTTTTTAAAATGAAGAAACCCCCTGATGGGGGGGGTGTGTGTGTGTTGTGTTGGGTGTGTGTGTGGGGTGTGTGTGTGGGGTGTTGTGTGTGGGTGTGGGCGGGGCGTGCGTGGAGTGGGGTGCGTGCGTGCGGGGCGTGGGGTGGTGTGTGTGTGGGGGGTGTGGTGTGTTTGTGTGTGTGTGGTGTGTGTTTGGGGGGGTTGAGTGGTGGTTTTGTGTGTGGGGTGGGGTGTGGGGGGTGTGTGTGTGGTTTTTTGGGGGTGTGTTTGGTGTTTTTTGGGATGTTGTGTTTTTTGGTGGTGGTGGGTGGGGTGTGGGGTGTGTGTGTTGTGGTGTTGGGGCTGGGTGGTGGTGGTGGGGGGGGGTGGGGGGGGGGGGGGGTGGGGGGGGGGGGGGGGTGGGGGGCACGGCCGGTTTTGTGTGGTGTGGGTGTGTGGTTGGGTGTTTGTGTGGGTGGTGTGTGTGGTTTTGGGTGTGTGGTTGGGGTTGGGTGGGGGGGGGTGTGGGGGGGTTTTGGGGGGGGGTTTGGTTGGGGGGGGGGGGTTTTCACAGTCAAATGTGTGTTGTGTGTGTGTGTGGGTGGGTGGGGGTGTGTGTGTGGGTTTTGTTTGGGGTTTTTGTGGGTGGTGTGGTTGGTGTGTTTTGTGTGTGTGGGTGTTGTGTTGGAGGTGCGGGCGGCGGGGTGTTTTGTGTGGTGGGCGTGGGTGTGTGGTGTGTGTGTGTGTGGGGTGGGTGTGTGTGTTGTGGGGGTGTGTGGGTGTGTGGTGAGAGAGAGCATGCGTGGTGCGGGGGGCCCCGGGGTTGTGGCTGGGGTGTGTGAGAAAAGGGAGGGGGGGGGGGTGGGGGGGGGCCCGTCAAAAGCATGCGAAAAAGTATTGCTAAGCGGGCCCCATAATACGTCGCTAAAAATCTGAGTGACAATCCGATTAGCCAATCAGGACGGCAGGCGGACACACAAACCCACTTTTTCAAACCCCCGACAAGCAGAAAAATTTTCTTTCTGTCACGAAGAACCAAAATTTTGTGGCTTGATGGGAAAATTTGGGGGGAAACAAGGCGTCACGTTTTTTAAAGTGTGCAAAGGGAATTCCTCCCCCTTGAAAAAGAAGAAGAAGAAGAAGAAGAAGAAGAAGAAGAAGAGGTAGAAGAAGAAGGAGAAAGAAACAAAAAAATAAAGTAGAAATCTCATCATCAATCCGATAAATCGGTGCATTATCACTGTGTATGCTTTATATGGGGCATGTTGGCCCACCCCTCCGGGGCAAATCGACCCTCTGGGACCAACTTGCCCCATGGCAAAGGGACCAACTTGCCCCATGGCAAAGGGACCAACTTGCCCCATGGCCAAGGGACCACCTTGCCCCATGGCAAAGGGACCAACTTGTCCCATGGCCAAGGGACCAGCTTGCCCCATGGCAAAAGGACCAACTCGCCCCAACACAGATATATTTATTTTTGGAGATGACATTTACCACTGTCACCGGATAGAGCAAAAATGTCACTCCCCAACGATACCCTTAATATACAGCTTTTGCTCACAGCTGTCCATGTCTGACCCATACTACTTAATTACTGTCTCTGAAACTGACCTGGTCCGAACAAATCTCCAGCAAATTTACTTTTGATGACCAAAATCACTTTTTTGGCACTCTCGTCACCAGTCTGCAACACGTGTGCGCCAGATTCCCTGTGCAAGAAAGCAGGTGATTATGTAACTTAGCCATGTGACCAAATTGACAGAAAACTGCAAAGGCTTCAAATAAAAGCCAGTGGTCCGACTTACCCCGGGCGCCGACTAGCCCCGGTCTCCCCTATCACCTCTCGCTTTCTCTCGCGCTCTCACCACGTCTTTTTCGTGACGTCCAAAATAATAACGCGCAAAACATACGTAAAAGATTAAATGGCGTCCACACACGAAAGAACATTGGCAGAGCGACATATATAGAGTACAATAACACACACACACACACACACACACACACACACACACACACACACACACACACACACACACACACACACACACACACACACACACACACACACCACACACACACACACACACACACACACACACACACACACACACACACACACACACACACACACACACACACACACACACACACACAATGTGCAGATGCACTCGGTTACTTTTTTTAATTATTTTTATTAATATGATGATGATGATAATGATGATGATAATGATGATGATGTTGATGATGATGATGATTGTGATGCTTGCTGTGTTCCTACTACCATCAAACAAATTTCTACAAATGGACAATAATTAAGTTGTTTAGTAGGCCAACCAACCAACCAACCAACCAACCAACCAACCAACCAACCAACTAACCATCCAACCTACAAACAAACCAACAAACAAACAAAACAAACAAAAATCCTTCCAACTCCCCGCAATCGACCCACCTGATCTGAAGCATGCATTCATCAGCATTGTATCCGCCGTATGTATTTACGGCTGTTGACTGGTTTATATGCCGATTTCTACTGCCGATAGCTTGTTAGGACTTTTCCTTGTTCCTGTCTTCTCGTTTTCCATGTGTGGCGCTGGTTGCATTTTCTGTCCCTTGGTTTAATGGAGAGCAGCTTCGTGCTGTGTATGATCAGAGCTTTACATGTGGGGCCGCTGAGTGCAGACTGAGGTCCATTGACAGCAAATGAAAGCGAGCTTGTACCGGAGGGAAGAAGAGGTTAACGTAAAAACCTCAAATAAAGGCTTGGGTTTCCTGAAATCCTGAATGACTTGCAAATATCATAGTAGAGAGAGGCCGGGCGGACCTACACGGGATCAAAAGAAAAGCATCACATTTGAAACTTGAAAGATTTTGTGTAGAAAAGCCGTATTGATTTCATGTACAAACTCCCCCCCCCCCCACCCCCCACCCCCACCCCCCACCGCCCCTCCCACCCATCCTCCCCTCTCTCTCTGTCCCTCTGTCTCTGTCTCAGTCTGTCGGTCTTTCTGCTTCTTTCTGGCTGTCTCAGTGTTTCTGTCTTTGAGTCTCTCTATCTCTCACTCCTAAACTATCTCTCACTCCTAAACTTCGGCCGACTGATTTGTGAATCGCCAGTAGATTCTCGGGAAGCTTATTAAAAAAAAAAAAAAAAAAAAAATCATGGTGCCTCTTACGTCCAAAGGAACCGTGTGTCTTATTAGGGACGGGAAAGACGTAGGCCGGAAGCCCGTGACTCGAAACCGGTGGGCCTATCCCTAAGCTTAAGACAAACAAGGGCACAAAGTAACACTGCCTGGCATTTACTAATCACTTTTCTGTTCTCTTTGATGAAGAACATATAGTGTGTCCAGAAGAGTGACCGGCCGCAAAGGCAATAATTACTGAAGCCGATATCCAAGCAGGGAAACAAGGAAGGTGTTCTCAGTATCCTTGCCCTCCTTGTCCTTGTACTGTTTGTTTGTTTGTTTCGTTGGTTGGTTGGTTGCCGGTTGGTTGGTTGGTTGGTTGTTTTTGTTGTTGTTGTTGTTGTTGAACACTTTTCTGTTCTCTTTGATGAAGAACATATAGTGTGTCCAGAAGAGTGACCGGCCGCAAAGGCAATAATTACTGAAGCCGATATCCAAGCAGGGAAACAAGGAAGGTGTTGTCAGTATCCTTGCCCTCCTTGTCCTTGTACTGTTTGTTTGTTTGTTTCGTTGGTTGGTTGGTTGCCGGTTGGTTGGTTGGTTGGTTGGTTGTTTTTGTTGTGTTGTTGTTGTTGTTGTTGTTGAGTTAGAGTTGTGAATTCCATTCTAAACGGTCCTTCGATGAAGACTGGGGTGGTCGGGAGTTTCAGCGTGAAGGTCGCCTGCCAGTGAAAAAAGAAAAAAAGAAAAAAAGTACATCCGGTATGGCTCGCGAGTCTTGTCATAAATATCTATTCATCTGCAAAATAACATGATTATTTTCAAATCCTGCGCCCCCCCCCCCCCCCCCCCATAAATAAATGTTTCTGCATTAAGCATAGTATATGCAGTACAGCATACTTCGATACCTCGATCTTTCAAAATTTGCCAAAAGATAGCAGAAATAAATTTGAGTAGCCTCTTTCACAGACTACAGAATCAGGTACAGGCCAGCTAAGGGGAGCAAATCGTGTACATCTGCTCTGTATTATTGTCTGAATTACCTTCCCTAGTTTGACGTCAGTCGTCAAGGCAATATTTCAAAATGGCGGAACAACCAAAGCATAATGCTCCGGAGGGAATGGAACCATATGATCTTGGAGGAGTGAATGATCTCGGAGCACTTAGCAAAAAGCAGCAAGAAGACCTCAACAGTTTCAAGGTGTGTGTGTGTGTGTGTGTGTGTGTGTGTTGTGTGTGTGTGTTGTGTGTGTGTGGTTTTGTTGATTTAGATTATATAAACTAAGTAGTCGCAGTTGCATCAACTCTCTCTCTGTCTCTCTCTCTCTCTCCCCACACACATCACCCCGATCAGCGCGCGCGCGCGCGCACACACACACACACACACACACACACACACACCTGTGTTTTCATGTGTTGTTTCCTTGTTTAGTCAGTATGCTACATTGTTACTGGTGATCTTTAGCCACAGGTATTTTGTTTGTTTGTTGTTGTTGTTGTTTTGTTTTATTAGCTATATATCCAGGTTAAGTAAGAATTAGTTTCTTAACCCAGGCAAAGTATCAAATCTTCTTCAGGTGGACTTTCACATGAGAGAAAAACCTTAGCACAGTGCATGTCTGCCCTTAGACTTAGAATAAACACAGTAAACAGTTTTCAGGTAATTCACACGTGATAAACTACTATTACAAGTTAATGATCAGAAAAGAAAAGAAAATTAACTAATGCTTAACTTACGAACAGTGTTGTTCAAATCAGAATTTACAGCATGATCCATTTAACTCATCTGACTCTCTGAGAGATCTGTGGTGAAAAGAAAATGACAGACAAATGTTTGAAGGTTCTGTCAGCTGTCCATGATGTCTGTCTGTCTGTCTGTTTTTCTCCCTTTCTTTCTGTCTGTTGTAAACTGCAATAGACCTTTCTAAAGCTGGATTTTTACATTGTTAATTTGAAGTGAGCTTTATGTATGATATTTTGTAGTTGCTTTTCCTGTTACAGATGCTTACATTTCCCATAAATTTGCAGATTAAAACACGCGTGGCTAATGAGAGATACCTGAGGGAACATCCAGAGGTGGAGTGTATACTGGCTGGCTTCCTGGGGTGAGTGATTGATTGTTGTGTGTGTGTGTGTGTGTGTGTGTGTGTGTGTAAGGTGGGGGAGGGTAAGGTGGAGGCTGGGGTTATGCATGTATGTCAGCACTGAAAGGTACAGGTGTTCTCAGTTGCCACAACCACTCTGTAAATCATTGCATACATGAAATATGAAACTCATTCTCAAATAATTAATTTTGTAGGAAAATAGTCACAGCGAGGAGATAGGAACATAGTCACAGTGAGGAGAGCATGCAGTATTTTAACAAGTAGCAGTTTGCTTTTAAAATATAAATGTTGCTTTTTACTGCTGGTGATTATCAGAGTTCTGTTGTATAATTAATAGATGCAGGCTGAGTCCAAAATGTAAGGATTTAAAAATGAACGCCTGTGAACTCACTTAACGGTGCCATGCCTTTAATCTAATTAGGGAAGTGTTTCTGACTTGTGAGTCTTATGGTGACTACTCTAATTATATCTTCACAAAAAGATTGATAATTTATATAAAACAAGCCGCACAGTGATAAATTATATAAAACAAGCCCCTCAAAAGTCAAAAGCTGACAGTAATCTTCAGTGTGTTGAAGTTGCCCAGCTATATATATTATATATAATATGGCAGAAGAAAAAAGAAGATACATAGTTTTTAAAGCATCAACATTATTGTAAGTCAAAGATGCTGATTTCTACATCATGTATGCAATTTATTTTGTGGCTGTGGGATTATTGTTGAAGTTGAAATTTACATCAATATATCATTAACCCTTTCACTGCCACAATGTCACTTGAAAATAACCAATAAAAGTAGGAAATTTGAAATCCTTAAGGCTTCTTGTGTGTTTTTTGCATTAGCATGTGAAAAGATTTTTATTGAAACCCACACTATTAAAATTAGATTTGATATAGGACCGGAAAATATACTGTTTGCAGGCACGTATGTGCTGTTTTCAGAAGGGAAATTGTACAGGCTGGGGCAGTGAAAGAGTTAAAATCAATTACATGCATGTAGCAATGTGGCTATTGCATTTTGTTTATTATCTTTTAATAACTGTGTAGGGAGCACAGCTAACTACTTAAACTAGTAGTTAGTAGTACATGATATGTATCATGTATGTGATTCTTGTGGCTGTCTGATTATCATTATATATAATACTGCTTGCAGTGATGATTGACTTTGTCTGTTATAGGGAGACCCTGCTGAAGAGACCAGAGGACATCAGGGATTTTGCTGCAGGTAGTGTAGTGTAATTGGACAAGACAAAACATCTTTGAAATCTCACCTCCTCAAGCTGTCATGTTGATTGTGTGTTTGTGTGTGTGTGTGTGTGTGTGGGCGCGTGTGTGCATGCGTGCAGCATACATGTGTGTGTGTGGGCGTGCACACATACATGTGATTGTGAGTGCTCAAGGAGGTTGTTTTGACTGTGTTTTGGTTCTTTGTACTGGGCTATGCGAGTATTCCAAGGTTCGTGACCCACAAGTGCAAAAGGAGCACATTGTTATTATAGTCAACACTGAATAAAAGAACAAAAAAGAAAGAACAAAAAAAAAGGAACAGTGTTATTCTGATGGTAACTGGACAGTGGCACAGAGCAAGAGTACCTGTTCTCAAAAGCCCAGTTAACACGATTTGGTGTTGTCTGCTACTGCTACTAGTGCTAGGCTTTGCACCTGCCCCAAGATTTTTCTTTGAAGAGTCACATTCTGTGCAGACTTTGAATTAATGTTTTACTTAGTGCAAGCCCAATTATTTTGTTGTTGTTATGAGTTAAATACATATATCTGAGAGCTGATTATACCTGTTGTTCTGCATTTTTATACCTGTTGTAAAATTGTGCAGCTTTCTCCATGTCATGTTTACTTGTTGTTGTTTTGTTTTGTTTTTAAAATCTTTCATGACCCACAAGAGCCTAAAGGAATAAACATCTTAAATCCTCTCCAAAAGTCCTTTGGAGGAGACAAGGGAGCTGAGGTCCCAGTTGTGTGCGTGTGTGTGTGTCTGGGGGGGCACATTTTAACCCCTTAAAATAGAAATTGGTTGTCTGCCTTCGAGAAATAATAAACAAGTTAAAAAATAAAAAATAAGTAAGCAGATACTTAATTGCTAAATTAGAATAAGAGCTTAATAAAATTTTGCAAGTAAAAAATTAGGTAAAAATATACATGCATAGCACAGGCATATTTTTTGGGGTAAACCCCCTTTTCAAGCAACAGACAGACAGATACAGACAGACAGATACAGGAACATTGTCTGCTTATCCAGTTTTAGTTAGTGGGACTGACACGGTGAGCAGCTTTGGCCTAGCACTTAGCAGTTAGGCATTGGGCTGCTAAGCAGAAGGACCGCAGTTTGAGGCCATTTCTGCTCTCCTTTCTTTCCAAAAGTTGACTTTCGGTCTTGTCACTTTGTCCCTCACAATTAATGGAACATTAAAATGGCTCTCATCACTGCCCATCTAATGTAGGGGTCATTCAGGTGTGACGGTGTAGCAATAGGCATACAATCCTACCCCCCCCCCCCCCCCACTCCCACCTCCCCACCCCCCATTCCTATGTGCTGGCATGTCTGGTGTCTGTTGAAGAATGTTTTGTCCTATTAAAACTGGGATTCTTTTTAACCTTTTGTGTGCTTGGATCTTTACTTCAAAACACTAGCTGTCACTCTTTTTTTTAAAGATTGGTTGTTTGTTTTGTTGACTGGTGTATGAATTAATTGATTAATTTGATTGATTAGTTGATTGATTGTGCCGTGCACGCGGCCTGTTTCAGATTATTTTACCAAACCGGATTTGCCAGGCAAGGTTCAGAAGCAGCTGGAAGACAGACAATCTCTCCTCAAGCAGAACAAGATTTTGCAGAACCTCTGAGTTCTCTCCCTTATCTACTGCTCTCCTGACCTGAGTCTATTTCTCACCCCCACATTTGTTAGATCCCTCTCTTTTGGATAAAAGATCTCTATTGTGCTCAGACGTATTGAAATAACTAATTAAAGTTGTTGAAGATGGTGTATTTATTACTGCTGATTAATTTCTGTCCTTAGATTTTTTTGAAAAGTAAGTCTCATGCCTGGTAAATTATGACAGTTGTGCACGATAACTGTCTTTCATGGTTTCTGTGGACGTTAAGCATCACGTTTATTTAGATATTTCATCGAGCTCATGAGCTGCGTGAAAGAGGAGGCGGATGACTTCAGATTCTGCCCCTAATAGTCTGTGCAGTCACTGTGGATGTAACTGTAAAACAACATTGATGATGAGGAAGAAGTTTTATGAAGCAACTCACAGAAAAAGGGACATACAGCACCAGTGAACGACCCACTGCTTGTGAAATGCAAGCATCATGCTTTTGTTTGTTATAATGGAACATGTAGTACATGTATATATAATATATATCACAAAGGAAATCTTTTGTTCAACTTGTTGTTTTTTGTGTTGTTTTTTCCTTTTTCTTCAGAAGCGTCAGTTGTTAGGTATCAAGTTTGAAAATAACAGATCTTATGGATATTTGTATTGATGAATCTGTGGATAATTTCCTATTTGTCCTATTCTGGTGAGGTTGGGGGGGGGCAGTTCATGGTTTTGACAAAATTATATACTTCTTGTGTTTTGGTGGCTGTTGCAGCATCGCCACAGCATAAAATGTGTGCGTGTGTGTATATGTGTGACAGTGTGTGTGTGTGTGACCGTGTGTGACCGTGTGTGTGTGTGTGTGTGTGTGTGTTGATATTCATTGTTTGTAAATATGTTGCAGAATAAAGGAAACAATTTTATCTTTTTCTTTAAAGAATGTCATAGTTTGATGTGGCCTGTTTCTAATAAATTCTGCACTGTAGTCTTCAGTTTTTGTCGTGTATTTTTTGTTGTGTGTGGTGATGTGTTGTCTTGGTTAATTTAGAAGTAATTATTGAACCACAATTCTGTGCAACTAGCTGATGCAAAATGGCTCATTATCTGCTGATCCTTATGCAAGCACATAATGTTCTGTCCCCTGTGTAGCAATTTCTCTGTGTCTCTGTTTGTCTGAATGTCTCTCTTGTTTATGTTTATGCTACTTTTTTTTTCTTTTTGTCCCAAGTTAGTAATTGTAATAATTTTCCCCACCAGTGAGAAGTTATTCTGGATAAAGGGTTATGTTGTTCGCTTTCTTTCTTTCATTCTTTTCGTTCTTTTCTCTTTGAAGGGGGATGGAGGTTGAAGGATGCGATATTGTTTAATTACTCTTTCATCATACTGGCTTCTGCTTGGGTTGTATTTTTCCGTTTTTTTTTTTTTTTTGGTCATTGTAAAAATGCTGGATTAATTTGTATGTGTTTGAATGTAGCAGTGATTAAAAATCTGAAAAAGAACGAGGCCCAGAGCCCTCTCGCAGAATCAGCCCACAAGGGAGTTAATTAGCGCTCGAAATACGTAACACAAGTACAACAACAAAGACCTCAGTCACCTTCAGCAACTCTCATCTGGCACGCATGTAACTACGAGGTACATAAACTCCACCAGAGGTACATCCATGAGGCTATACCTCTGGTTGTACTTGTGTTATTTCAAGCACTAATTAACTCCCTTGTGTGTTGATTCTTTGTAGAAGTGATTAGTTGTGAATGAGAAAATAAAGCGTCCCTTATTGTTTTTGAGCAGCATTATTGATGTGATGGCAAGTAAGGAAAACAAAGGTACGCTCAGTGATATTCATTATTAGTATTAGCTGTTGTTGAGCTTTATATGTGGGACTTTGTAGCACAATACAATTCCATCAAGGTAACAAAAATCATGTGTAATTTGCTGTGACCGTGATCTTACCAAATTAAACGGCTTAATACACGAAAAATCAGCTTTCGTATGGCCTGTCTGTGTGTTTCTCGTTCTCTCTCTCTCTCTCTCTCTCGCCCTGATATAACCGCGGTACCGGTTGACTGGGCGTAAAACACCAACTCTCTCTCTCTCTCTCTCTCTCTCTCTCTCTCTCTCTCTCTCAGACATAATGCGCTAGGTCATGCAGGACATGGGATTGAGAGCAAGGTTGGGCTGCCATTTTGGGGGGCCGGGCACAGTCCAACCTCGTCTTCTATCGCGTGACCCGCCGAGACCTAGCTGTCGCATTATGTATGACCCCATGTCAACGCACAGCCCATGAAACCTTGCTTTGTATCTCGGCTACCTTTGTATATATACTTAACAATAGCCCATGGCTTGTTACGAATGCGAAAAGGGACACAGTAGCCACGGCTGAGACTGGAATGCAAGTCTTCTTTGTAGACGACAACTTGGCCGAGCAATCAGATTTATGGAGAACGCAGAGAGAGAGAGAGAGAGAGAGAGTCACAGCAGTGTGTGTGTGTGTTGGTTATTACTGTAGTGTTTCAAGTGTGTGTGTGTGTGTGTGTGTGTGTGTGTGTGTGTGTGTGTGTGTGTGTGTGTGTGTGTGTGTTGGTTATCATTGTAGTGTTTCAAATTATGTTTATACATCGAAATATATGGACGAAAATGCTGTTGTTTTTGTTGTCGTTTCCTCTGATGGAAACGTCGAAATGTGCAAATAATTATACTCAAGCTCAAAAGCTACGCAATTTTTCAGTATTTTATTTTATTTTATGATATTGATAGTAATCGCTGTCGTTGCCATTTTAGGATTTTACAGGAGTTGTCCTGCTTCATCGAGAAGGGTCAGCATACCGCGCTTTAAAAGATCGACAATAATGAATAGTCTACGAAAACCTAAAAATATATCAGCATAATATTTTATTCCTCTGTCTCTCTGTCTGTCTCTGTCTGTCTCTGTCTGTCTCTGTCTGTCTGTCTGTCTGTCTGTCTGTCTGTCTGTCTCTCTGTCTGTCTCTCTCTCTCTCTCTCTCTCTCTCTCTCTCTCTCTCTCTCTCTCTCTCACACACACACACACACACACATGAATGTAACGGGCTGACATGGGGGGGGGGGGGGATGAAGAAGAATTTAAAATCACTTGTGGTATTATTTGTAGAGGTAAGTTTTTAACGCAGTTTTGAAGTCACGGGAAGACTGATTATGACAGATGTCAGAGGAGATAGAATCCCATCGCTTTGGAGCACGATATGAGAAAGAAGCGTTGGCCAAAGGCGTTAGGTTTAACACAGAAGATGCAAAGAGTCCATGAGTGCAGAGGAACGAATCTGCCTGGAAGGGGTGTTCACAGTGAGAAACGGGTAAGAGAAATGGGCATGGGATGAGTCAGATGCTTAAACTTGAAATATTTTCACAAAACCTCTACAGACGGAAGGCGTATTCGTTGGCCTGCACAACGCACAGTCGGTTTCACATGTACTCCACAGAGCGTATAGGACAAGTGAGAAACGTGCCCGATGTGTGTAAAAAAAAATGACCAGTTTTGCCAGTATTAAGTATGAGTGAAACAGTGTGTAGGTTCAGGGGTCGTTAAGCTCATGCTACGGGTGGCAAAGCATGCAGTTGCTGCGCAATTTCAAGTGTCAGATTTCAGCGCAGTTTCAAGTGTCAGATTTCAGTCAGCACAGTCGGAGTATAGATAAACAGCTGGAGAATATGAAAGCTATCCACAAAAGTGTTAGTCCACTGTGTCAAATATTTGACATAATAGCCATTACTGACTTTCTGAACTCGTCTGACAAATATCCACAAAACTGTTCGTCCACAGTGTCAGAGATTTGACAAAACAGTCATTATCGACTTTCTG
Source organism: Alviniconcha marisindica (assembly GCA_018857735.1). NCBI lineage: Eukaryota > Metazoa > Mollusca > Gastropoda > Provannidae > Alviniconcha > Alviniconcha marisindica. Next base: position 303,349 of record JABMCL010001349.1, on the reverse strand, counting down.
AACTCATTGTCTGACGCTGTGTAATCAGAATATGAAATGTATCAGACTTCTTGCTTCCTGTAGTAGCTTACGTATATGGCTTCAGTACATTTTGATCAGCAGATATCATATGTAATGATCCGGATGGTTGTTCTGTCAATAGTATACAACATATTTTCGTTTGTTACTTCGAATTAATTTGAGCTTCTCTGGGTGCAGCCATGTTGATTCACTCTTTACCAATGAAGAGCGGGAAAAGGTTGTCTCGTGACGTACTTGATACTTTTGCCACACATGCCAGCCTTGTGTATGACGTCATTGATACAGACAGCTGGGCACAAAACGGCAGCATTCACGGTCCTGTGTCTGCGCTACTTTCAAGTGTTGATTTTCAACGCACAGGATGAGAAAGTGTGGAAAAAATGGTGTGTGTGTGTGTGTATGCGTGCGTGCGTGCGTGCGTGCGTGCGTGCGTGTGTGTGTGTGTGTGTGTGTGTGTGTGTGTGTGCGTGCGCGTGTGTGTGTTCTTATTATTCCATTCATATATACTGGGTCACTTTGTTTCCCCTTTAAACCAAGAAAACAGAAAACTCTCCCAAGTGTCAGTCATCACACAAGTGAGCAACGTGACAGCTAGCTTACATCAACTTTTATTGGACAAAAAGTGAGATCATGCAAGCGCTAAAATATAAGCTTAGAGAGCACAGAACAGAAATGTGATTAAAAGCCACTTTGATTTCAAAATATTTTTAAAAAATGTGTATAATTATTATACAGTATGATAATACTGAACAATTAAATTTACATGATACAAAATGAAATAAGATTGATACAGGAAATAACAAGCTTTCCCCTTTCTTTAAACAAACACAAATAATGAGTTAAACCAAAGCAACAACCAAGCACAATTTAAAAGCAAACTCTTGTAAATCCAATACTGATGAAACGTTAATACTGCAGCCGGTATCACTTTCATGTCAACAGAGTGCACCATATTAAAAACAAAAACAAAAATCAAAGCAAACAAACAAACAAAACAAACCAAAAACTATAAAACAAAAACAAACAAAAAACAAAACAAAACAAAAACTAAAACTAAAAAACGAATAAATAAACCGACATGTGAGGTTGAAGCAACGCATGCAACGAAGATAAAAACTTGCAGATTTTGACAGCATAACATAGCGAACTTTGAAATGTACTCATAGAGTTGGCTTGACATAAGAATGTTGTCAGTGTTTAAGCCTCTGTGTGTGTGTGTGTGTGTGTGTGTGTGTGTGTGTGTGTGTGTGTGTGTGTGTGTGTGTGTGTGTGTGTGTGTGTGTGTGTGTGTGTATGTGAGTGTGTGTGTGCAAACACAAAACAACAAATGGGATAAAAATGTTTTATAGTCTTCAAAACTATAACACAAACAATTAAAAACAAATGGGAACGTTTAAGTAACTGTAAATGTAGGGGCGCTTTAACAAAGATATACAGCAAAAAGAGAAACGTTTGCAATAAGTAAATAATACTGAAAGTTTCAGGTTGTTAAACGCACAGATAAGATTAAAACAATTTCCAAAGTACAGTTGCGTTTTTCTGACTTGTATTCAGTCAAGTGGGAGAGAGAGAGAGAGAGAGAGAGAGAGAGAGAGAGAGAGAGAGAGAGAGAGAGAGAGAGAGAGAGAGAGAGAGAGAGAGGGGGTCGGGGGTGTTGCAGATGTCTGTGTTAAACTGACCACAACAAAAATAATAATATTTTGAATGTGGTCAGTTAAAAAACAAACGATGTTTTGTGCCTGTAGTTCTAGTTAGCCACTCTTTCCCACGTTACCAGATTAGTACATGGCATATTGGTAACTACCAAAAACTGTGACCACAATTACGGACGCTTGCTGTTTGCTGTGGTCGTTGAGAACTCGAAGGATTCGATCTAAAAAATCTGTATAACATCGACACTGAGGCAGACACTCTGGGAAACTCAGACCCGTCGTGAAGAAGAAAGCAGCACGAAGACGCATCGCCTGGCGGTAGTCGTTAAGACCTCGAAGGCACAGCTTAAAACAAAAACTGAAGAAAGGACAGAAGACGAAGTGGAGCAGGTACCGACGCCCGGACGCTCTGGCCGTTGTGAAGGTCAAGTGACCGCAACGAAGAAGCCAGTCTGCAGTAGCCACAAACTCCAAGCACTGGTTTTCGACAGCCTTCCTCCAGCCACTGCCATACTTGATTACGCCATAGGTCTCGGAAAACAGTTAGCTAGTGTTTTTTTCTTCCCGTTTGTTGGTGATCAAATGGTAGTAAGTTTGTAACAGACAAGTCAAATCATACTAGGCGTTTTTGTTTTTATAACCGCCCATGTTGCTTACGCCAGCGCAAATAAAACCAAAATCGTTTTGAATCGAGACGGGCCTCTTTTCTTTTTTCTTTTTTTTCTTTTTTTTTTACCCGGGGCGGACGCGCCTCATGTTTACGTGCGTGCTTCCTTCCACGGTCTTATCAGGACTCAGACCTTTCAGATTCGCTGCGGAAAGCGTCGGTGGACATCTGCTCGGAGATAAAGAGATAAAGAATGCCCCTTCAGTCAGTGGCGTGACCAATTCTGGCACAGTTGGAGGAAGGCGCCGGAAAGCGATGCTCGGGGTGTGCAGGGCCCGTTGAAGAAGCTCAGGGGCCGTACATAGCACTAGACTCATCGGATCTAAAAGGAGAGCAGAGACTGGGAGCGGCGGAGAGAGACGCGCTCCGAAACCCAGTCGGGGTGGATGATGAAGTAGCCGGTCGCCATTGGGGTCGTGCTCTGCACACACACAAAGCGGATGGATGGATGGGTGGATGTATGGATGGATGGATGGATGGATGGATCGATGGATGGGTAATTGTTTTTTAACGACCAGTCAGCCAGGACGGTTGTAAGGCAGCGAGTCAGCGGTAAATGGATCCGCCAGACAGCCGCCAGGACTCGACAGTTAACGAACGAATGGTTACGCGCTCGATAGTCAGTAACTAACTAACAATACAATAATACATGAATTAATCGTCGTCGTCGTCGTCATCATCATCATCATCATCATCATCATCATCATCATCATCATCATCATCATCAGTCGTCTGTATCGTGTGCAAAATTTACAGGAGGATCTACGCCTCTATATCTGAAAAACTGAATGGGCAAGAGACTGAGGCGCAAGAAAATAACTGGCAGCCAAACTCTTTATACTATGAGGCACCAAGGCGGCAATCACCTTGCGGGAAGTAACAGCTCCAGGGATCTGTACTGACCCTACGCCTTATTTCTTTCTTGGTGCTTTACGTCCACGGAGGCGAGATGGCCTGCTAGGGACGGGGACAGAGTGGGAAGGAGACGACAGAGTGAAGGCTCGACCGC
>JABMCL010001349.1:282500-285000 GCA_018857735.1 Alviniconcha marisindica | reverse complement strand
TCTTTAGCAGACAAAGTAGGGAACAATGAAGTTCGGAAGACTGCCTTTGAATAACTTATAGCCACACAACAAAAGAATATTAATTGTTAGAACATTACACTGTGTCCTGTGCTCCTTATAACTTAGCCAAGTTTCTGGCTCGAGCCCATAACTCCAGCAAACCTGGCTCCAGTACACACACACACACACACACACACACACACACACACAACACAACACACAACACACACACACACAAACAACAACACACACAGAGGGAGAGAGAGAGAGAGAGAGAGAGAGAGGAGAGAGAGGGAGGAGAGAGAGGAGAGAGAGAGAGAGAGAGAGAGAGAGAGCGAGAGGAGACACACACACAGAGAGACACAGAGAGACACGGAGAGAGAGAGAGAGAGACGGAGAGGAGAGAGAGGAGGACGGAGAGAATGAGAGAGAGAGAGAGAGAGAGAGAGAGAGGACGACGAGAGAACAGCATGACAGACGAGAAGCGACATAGCAGCCAGACGAGACGAAGAGAGGCAGAGGAGAGAAGAGACAGATACAGATATATAGATAAAGGAATCAGCCGACGGGGCAGACCTTGATAAAGGTCTCCGATGGGCGAAAATTTTGAATAAATGTTTTATAACCAAAACATGCTTGGACTTTTGTTATACGTTCTCTCTCTCTCTCTCTCTCTCTCTCTCTCTCTCTCTCCTCTCTCTCTCCTCTCTCCTCACTTCTCTCTCTCTCTCTCTTCTCTCTCTCTCTTCTTTCTATATATATATATAACCCAGACCAGCCTAAACCAGACCTTCTTCTTCTTCTTCTTTTGTTTCCTTTTCATTCTTTCTTATCTTTATTCGACAATGAATATAATGATATATCCGTATAGCAATAGTCTTGCCTAACCAACACCTTTCTCTACAATCTTTTGAAGACGGCTCTCAAATGGTGTCTGCAGGTTTTGCAAGTAAAATATACACAGAGATCAACTGCAGATAATCCGATCAAACCACAGAGACTTGTAATCTACACCATTCAAAACACAGCACTTTGATCGATAACATTCAACACGGACTCACACGTACGCCATTTCTCTCTGTCTGTCTCTGTCTGTCTTTGTCTCTCTGTCTCTGTCTTTGTCTTTGTCTCTGTCTCTCTCTGTCTGTCTCTCTGTCTGTCTCTGTCTCTCTGTCTCTGTTTCTGTCTCTGTCTGTCTGTCTCTCTGTCTCTCTCTGTCTCTGTTTCACTGTCTCTCTCACTGTCTCTGTCTGTCTGTCTGTCTGTCTGTGTCTCTCTCTCTCTCTCTCTCTCTCTCTCTCTCTCTCTCTCTCTCTCTCTCTCTCTCTCTCTCTCTCTCTCTCTCGTCTTTGTCATTTGATTTAAATAGAAGGCTTACCTCACGTTCGTATTAAGCTATTCACAGGTTTGCTGACCCGTGACACTGAATAAAGAATTGCCCTGAACAACGGGTTGAACGAGTCTTCCGGTCTTATGAGCAGTAATACATCCGGAAAGAAAAACAAACAGTCAAGCGAAAAAGCCGGAAACAACTCATTGTAACACCGCTAAGCTCAATCAAACCAAGCCAAACAGGACAACGTCAATGCATCGACACTCGACGTTTGAAAAAACTGTGAATAGAGTATGTGTGCTGACAATAGTCGTTCACTTTCGATTGAAATAAACGTGAACCAGCTGTTATTGGATGTTTGAAACATTAAGTCTGCTATTTAGGGACTGATCTGAATTCGGAGTTAACTTTCCGTACAATCACCACCTGTAAATCCGCGGTGCTCCAGTTTAAAATCTAAGCAAAGCCAAAGAATAGAAATATTCTACGCATGAACAGGCTTTTATGTACACTGCAAACCAGACCTCATTAGTATGTGAGCACAGACACTGGCTACGAATCTTATAAAAAGGACAACTTCCAATCACATCAAAGCCCAAGAGCTGTGTGAAAGTCGACGTGGCCGTCCTAACGAGCCTTCTGATTTCCGTGGACGTAAAGCTATATTGAACCATGCTTCGACATTGGTCACAGCTTGTCCCTAATATGTCAACTGACATCTGAGGACATTTTAAGCATCACTTCATCATCATCATCACACCAAAGCCCAAGAGCTGTGTGAAAGTCGAGGTGGCTGTCCTGGGCTCCCGTCCCTGATAGTTCTTATGGTCTCCGTGGACGTAGAGCAACATTTGAAGGAAAACACCAAAATCGGTGGATGGATGCTATCACTATCATTCTTTGAATCTGTGTACATGCCTCCCTTCAAATCAGACCAAGTTATGTTACGTACATGTTTGTTTCTCTCTACGAAACGATCCATGCACCAAAACGACTGACGTGAACACAACTATTGCCTTTAACTCTATACACCACTCTTCCAAAGCAGGCAACAACAACAACAACAATAAATCAAAAAAATATGTGAATACTGTCATCGTTTCAAACGGGACCTACAATTTACTGCTGCGACTCTTTATTACACGTACTCTTGCGAAATTAAATCAT
>JABMCL010001349.1:267500-275000 GCA_018857735.1 Alviniconcha marisindica | reverse complement strand
CATAACCGTAACCATACTTCTTGACCGCCATGAGAACATCCAACTACTGCCGTAACCGTAACCATACTTCTTGATCGCCACGAGAACTTCCAGCTACTGCCGTAACCGTAACCATACTTCTTGACCGCCACGAGAACTTCCAGCTACTGCCGTAACCGTAACCATACTTCTTGACCGCCACGAGAACTTCCAGCTACTGCCGTAACCGTAACCATACTTCTTGATCGCCACGAGAACTTCCAGCTACTGCCGTAACCGTAACCATACTTCTTGACCGCCACGAGAACTTCCAGCTACTGCCGTAACCGTAACCATACTTCTTGATCGCCACGAGAACTTCCAGCTACTGCCGTAACCGTAACCATACTTCTTGATCGCCAAGAGAACTTCCAGCTACTGCCGTAACCGTAACCATACTTCTTGATCGCCACGAAAACTTCCAGCTACTGCTATAACCGTAACCATACTTCTTGACCGCCAACTACTGCCATAACCTTGACTATCCTTGACCCGACTCAAGAACGACCACTTGCTACCATATCCGTAAGCATACCTCTTGACCAGCCATAGGAGCTGTCACTAACTGCGATAACCGTAATCGTTCGTCTTGACCAGCTAAACGTCCACTTACTGCGATAACGGTAACATATTTCTTGACCAGCTGAATTTCCACTAATGCAATAACCGTAAACCCTATGTCTTGACCAGCTAACTGCCACTAACAGCAATAATCATAACATGCATTTTGACCAACTAAAACGTCCAGTTACTGCGATAACCGTAACCACACTTCTTGACCAACTAAAACGTCAACTTACTGAGGTAACGATAACCAGACTTTTTGACCAAATAAACGTCCACTTACTGACACAACAATGGCATACGTTTTGACCAGCTGAAAGTCCACTTACTGCGGTAACTATAAACATCTTTCTTGGCCAGCTAAAACGTCCAGAATCAACACACAAGGGAGTGATATATAGTTAGCGCTCGAAATACGTAACACAAGTACAACAACAAATACCGGAGTCGCCTACGGTAACTCTCACCTGGCATGCGTGTAAATACAAGGTACATAAACTCCACCAGAGGTACATCCTCAAAATGTGCCATCCCTAATAAGCCTTATGGTTTCTGTGGACGTTGTAAGCACCATGTTTACTTACTAACATCCTCAAAACAGAAAACAAAACAAACAAAACAGTATCAGCTAAACGTCCATTAACCATACTTCTTGACCAACTAAAACGTCCACTTACTGCGATAACCGTAACCATACTTTTTGACCAGCTTCAACGGCTCCGGGTCCTCAGGGATGCTCCAGTCCGTAAAGTGTGGGTCACTGACGTAGTCCCCACCGTAGCCCAGCTCTGGGTTCTCGTCCTCTGGGTAGTAGTGAAACGAGGTCTGGGGACGCAGCAGAGCGGTGCCGTCTTCAAACATCATGTCCTGCTCCTCTGGGAAGCAGGTGGTGGATCTGGGGCGACTCATCGCGGACGGGAGTCTGCTGTATCGTAGTGAGAGTCTGGACGACGGACGACTCATGGTTGCTGTTGTTGTTGTTGTTGTTGCTGCAGTTGTTGTTGTTGTTGCTGCAGTTGTTGTTGTTGTTGCAGCTGTTGTTGTTGGCTAGAGTTTTGTGGCAATGAATGGTAGTCTCCAGTTGCCTGTACTGTAAAACTTTTTGCTGTTGTTGTTGCTGCTGCTGTTGCAGTTGTTGTTGTTGTTGTTGTTGTTGTTGTTGTTATCGTTGTTGTTGCCGCTGTTGTTGTTGCTGTTGTTGCCTAAAGTTTTGTGGCAATGAATGGTAGTCTCCAGCTGCCTGTGCTTTATTTTGTTGTTGTTGTTGCTGCTGTCGTTGCTGCTGCTGCTGTTGTTGCTGTTGTTGCTGTTGTTATTGTTGTTGTTGTTGCTGCTGCTGCTGTGTTGCTGTCGTTGTTGTTGTTTTAAGGGTTGGTAGACGAGGACAATTTTACTGCTTGCCGATCATGAAGTTTGGAGGCACCTGCAGTCTCCGCACGATAATATCCAGCGTGGGCCGAGCTAGAACCGTTTTTTGACCACTGAAAGACTATGACTACACGAGTCTCTGACAAACGGAGGCACAGTCCCACCTATCTGGTTATCAACGAAGAGAAGTCCACCAGAAGCCGTCAAAAAATTGCACTGTCTTATACCTGCATCTACAACTACTTCTTTTAAAATCTTCGACGTCAGGCTCTATTTTTTGTTCTCTCTCTTTCTTTCTTTTTTTCTTCTTTTTTTATTTTAATTTTTAATTTTTAATCCGGTAGATAATTAAACGGAAAGCACGCTCACTGACAAGTTGGAAAGTTTAAAGACGTACTTGAACTAAAAACGAAAATTCATATCCAAAAAAAGTTATTCTGATATCTACCTAACCATACCTCTTTATTGACTGACCTATGCAAAACACGCACGAAGCAAAATATGTCGATTTTGCGTTTCCGGGGTCCTAAAATGCACACACAAGTTAATGGAGAGTGTGAATGTGGAACATAAACGCGAACTTCGTTCAAACATTCGTTATTTCCTGTCACCAGTGCAGAATCAATGACGGCGGCTAAAAAATATCGATCTTTACGAAGCACAAAAAGACTATGTGAACAATTTCACACCACTGATGTAATTAACTATTCAGTATTCTCCTGAAGTACTTTTCTTACGTCACACCTCCAACGAAGCTCCAAACAATCACTCAGTCCCACTCACATCCTCCTGAAGTACTTTTCTGATGTCTCACTTACAAAAAAAATACTAGAACAATCACTTTTCTGATGTTTCACCTACAACAAAAACAAGAACAATCACTTCTCTGATGTCTCACCTACAACAAAAACTAGAACAAATCACACAGTCTAATTCCAAAGGTAAATGACTTCTTTACGTTGTTGACAATTATGCCTCCTGTTTTCAAAGCTGACTTGTCTCGTTTGGTAACGGTTCCGGGGTCGGCCTCATGCCTTGAAAAATGCACACCAAACCTAGCAAGGGCATGCACGTGCATGCACACTCAGGAACACCATTCTCCGCGACAAAAGCGATGTCTACTAGTCTCGAGAAACCTTGATATAGGGTCCCCGCACTGACTCACATTCTCCACCGTTAGCTCTTTCGTCTATGAAATCGTCCGGGCCTGGAACAAAACCGCTCTTTGGTCGTTATAGACGGTGGGGTGTAATATACGTAGGGAGGGCGTTGGAATCACTTTCCCCTCACCGACCGCTGCCCCTTTTTTTTACGCCTGTGTGTGCCCATGTGTCATTGATAGCGATTAGCCTGGCTACCGGCCCGAGAGCACAGGTGCTTGAGGCTTTGTCGGACTTATTTTAACGCTGAGCTATCTCCAGGGAGGTACTGGCGGGGACCGAGATCCCGGGTGTTCGGGGAGACTTAATAATTTAACGCCGTTATATCCAGAGAGGTACTGGCGGGGACCGAAATCCCAGGAGTTGGGGAGACTTAATCATTTAACGCCGAGTTGTATCCATAGTTCAGGAGCTGTGTGAGAGTCGAGGTGGCTGTCATGGGCTGTCCGTCCTAACGAGCCTTCTGGTTTCCGTGGACGTAAACCTATATTGAACCATGCTCGGCATTGGTCTCAGCTTGTCCCTAATATGTCAACTGACATCTGAGGACATTAAGCGACACTACCTACCTGTTATATCCAGAGAGATACTGGCGGGGACCGAGATCCCAGGAGTTGGGGAGACTTAATGATTTAACGCTGTTATATCCAGAGAGGTACTGAACCGAAATCCCAGGAGTTGGGGAGACTTAATGATTTAACGCTGTTATATCCAGAGAGGTACTGAACCGAAATCCCAGGAGTTTGGGAGACTTAGTTTAACGCCGAGTTATATCCATAGTTCAGGATCTGTGTGAGAGTCGAGGTGGCCGTCCTGGGCTGTCCGTCCTAACGAGCCTTCTGGCTTCCGTGGACTTAAAGATTGATTGAACCATGCTTCGGCATTGGTCACAGCTTGTCCCTAATATGTCAACCGACATCTGAGGACATTAAGCATCACTTCATCATCTTCAGGGAGATATTTGCGGGGACCGAGATCCAGAAGGTGTGGGAATGGGAAAACTATACCTAAGGCTACACCGTCCCCACCAGAATGCTTTCTGCAATCAGATGGGCATCGGTGAAAGGCATTTTAATGTGTCGTTAATTACGAGGGGCAATTCGGTCAGAAGACAGCGTCCACAGACCACACCTTTTCAAGAAAAAGAAAAACCAAGACTGGGAATCGAACCGACGTCGTCCGCCCACAAGCCTAACGTTATTTAGGTCAAGCCGACTCACGTGCTTGGAGCTGGACACGGGGTGGTTGTTTGTTGGCCGTAATAACCAGTCAGTGTCCTCAGTCCAAAACTGCTCACATTCACCATAGTGCCGGTGGGAGAAAACAGACAGACAGACAGAGAGGGAGGGAGGGAGGGAGGGAGAGAGAGAGAGAGGGGGGGGGGGGGGGGAGACAGAGAGAGACAGAGAGAGAGACAGAGACAATGACAGACAGACAGACAGAAACAGAGACAGAGAGACAGCGACAGAGACAGAGACAGAGAGACAGAAAAAAGGAGAGAGAGAGGGAGAGAGGGAGGGGGGAAGAGACAGAGAGAGACAGAGACAGTGACAGACAGACAGACAGACAGACAGACAGACAGACAGAGACAGAGAGTGAGACAGAGAGAGACAGAGAGAAAGAGAGACAGAGACAGACAGAGACACAGACAGACAGACAGACAGACAGGCAGACGGAGGGCTCCGCCAGTCTTCTCTCAACTGATATGAGAACCCTGTCTTTTGTCCATAGCAAATATATTTTCAGGTTTCGATTGACTGTAACATTAACTTGAAGTTAGTGAGATTCGCTTCGAAGAATCAAAAGATCAGAAAAGAAAAAAGTCTCATAGATCCAAACGTTAGCAGGAAAAATATTATTTTCGAAAACTGCTGGCAAACATCAGGACAAATTATTCCAGCGCCTGTAACAGCCGTTTCATAATTCAGAGCTTTTTGACAATACTACAGTTCCCGCCCCCCACCCCCCACCCCCCCACCCCCCTCCCAGCACCTTTGTAGGAGAAAACAGGGCCAAACTGTCGTGTAAATATGAGAAAAAATCTACAATGCGAATATAAACTTTCTCGTACAAATAAGAGAAAATGTCTATAAGGCGAATAAACTCTGTCGTGCAGATAACAAGGGGAAAAAAAAGTGTACAAGGCGAATCAATTACGTACGTATGTACTAAACACCGAACGCCTTATAGTGAAAGAGTGCTACGAGGGAGAGAAAATAATTGTGAAAGGTGTTGGGCGCTCGGGGCAAAGCCGTTATCAAGCGGGTGATTAAACTGTGTTTTGTCAGCTTAAGGAGGGTGTGGGTGGTATGCCGTCAACGTGGGTTACTTGACGGAGTTGAGGACTAGAGCCAGGAAACATTTACATAGAAGTCTTTGAGATGTGAACCATTAGCGCGCGCGCACGCACGTACGCATGTACGCACGCACACACGCATGCAAGCACGCACGCACGCACGCACGCACGCACGCACATACACACACACACGTTCGCACGCACGCACGCACGCACGCCGCACACACACACATACACACCACATACATGCGCACACGCATACACAGTCGCGCGCACACTCACACACACACACACACACACACACACACACACACACACACACACACACACACACACACACACACACACACACACCACTCCTCTCTCTCTCTCTCTCTCTCTCTCTCTCTCTCTCTCTCTCTCTCTCTCTCTCTCTCTCTCTCTCTCTCTCTCTCATATATAGACTTGCATTATAAAAATATAAAAATGAATTAAAAAAACAAACAAACAAAAAGCAACTATAAAACTAAATAGACATGTCTACAAACATACTCGTAACGTCACGTTTATGACTAACCATATGACACGTATATAGCACGCCCTTCAAGCTATTATTTCCTCCACTCAGGCGTTTGTGAAGGTGGCTGAGACTACTTGAGGTTTTCTGAGTGTTGATATAAGGAAATGATAAAAGTCCTTGGGTAATCGCTCTAAGTCATGATAGCAGCGTGTGCAAATAGTAACGGCACCGCCTGTATAACAGTGATTGCAAGTGGTCACGAATTTTAAAGAGCTATAATTAGGGGCGGGGATAGCTCAGTGGTTAGAGCGCCGGACTTGTGATTGAAAGGTCGCGGGTTCGAATCCCTGTAGGAGCGCGGGAGAAAATTGTTCTCCAGGGTCGACTTTCTGTGCTGACTCTGATTTCGGTATCCTTTCTACCCCCGTGTTACCGCAGTAGCACGTAAAAGATCCCGGTCATTCTGCCAAAAGTGCAGGTGGCAGGTTACAGCTAAACATGCATGCACCTTACGTATGTGGCTTTGCATGAAGTGACATGGTGCATGGTTGTATGGTGTACACAGAACCTGCGCTGAGACGGCAGCAGTTTTATATGGCACCAGCCATGCCAGCGCTGTAAGTACACCACTTCGGTGGATATACAAAAAACGCGCTATAAAAAGCTAGTCACTCACGTAGAACCACATGCGAGCGCAGTAAGTCTGCCCAAGAGAGCGGAGAATAGCGCTATATAAGCGATCATCAATCCAAAAGCTGTGAATCACCCGCCATGCCAGCGCTGTAAGTACACCACTTCGGTGGATATACAAAAAACGCGCTATAAAAAGCTAGTCACTCACGTAGAACCACATGCGAGCGCAGTAAGTCTGCCCAAGAGAGCGGAGAATAGCGCTATATAAGCGATCATCAATCCAAAAGCTGTGAATCACCCGCGCACACCTGTGGGAATCATTACTACAGGGTTCCAGGCGAGATCAAGAGCAGGGAGGTGGAGCTGGACCCTCAGCCCAGAAAAGATCATAAGCAGGGAGGTGGAGCTGGGCTGCGAAAGTTGGACTTCTTTCCTCAACAGCAGTGCAACGGACATTGTCCTTGTGACTCTGCCCAGCACGGCAGTTGAAACAGCAATTGCGCGGTGCACAAGTCGCTGGGCAATGGCGAGGGGACACCGCCTTAACACTTCCATTGTTCTGGCGGCGGTCCACGGTCTCCGGTCCGTTCGAGCCTCACTTTTCGTCCTCCCTTTCCCCCTCCCCCTCCACCCCCTGCCGCTCGTCCCTTGCGTCCCGTCCCAAAGAGCCACCTCGACGGGGGGAAAGGGGGACGAAAAAGCAAGGCTCACCTCGAACGTGTGTCTGTGTGGTGTGTGTGTGGCAGTGGTGTGGGTGTGGTGTGGAGAGAGAGAAGGGGAGGGGAAGAGGGAGAGGGGAGAGAGAGAGAGGAGAGTGGGTGGGGGCGGGGGTGAATCTTATGAGGTGTTTTGGAAGATTTTAAAGGAGACATGGTTAATAGGGAAGAAAATGCATGGAGTTCATACTCAGGGGGAAGAGAGAAAATCAGAGAAAAATTGAGACCGAGTGAAACATCAGAGTC
>JABMCL010001349.1:240000-252500 GCA_018857735.1 Alviniconcha marisindica | reverse complement strand
GTGTGTGTGTGTGTGTGTGACAATATAATTCATGACATGTATCACCATACTTATCTTGCCGGGATGACCCAGCACGACTCTTCTCTTGTCACCGTGTAATGTGTGGAACAATATGCACAGGCATTGTCGGTAGATATTATATGTGACTTGGCTGAATTGATTATTTGAATGGCTGCTTTCCAAAGGAAGCCAAAGGGTTTAATTGTGTGTGTGTGTGTGTGTGTGTGTGTGTGTGTGTGTGTGTGTGTGTGTGTGTGTGTGTGTGTGTGTGTGTGTGTGTGTGTGTGTGTGTGTGTGAGGGTGGTGGTGTGCGTGCGTCGTGTGTGTGTGCGTGCGTGCGTGCGTGGTGCTTGGTGCGTGCGTGTGTGTGTGTGTGTGTGTGTGTGTGTGTGTGGTGCGTGTGTGTATGTGTGTGTGGTGTGTGTGTTGTGTGTGTGTGTGTGTGTGTGTGTGTGTGTGTGTGTGTGTGTGTGTGTGTGTGTGTGGTGTGTGTGTGTGTGTGTGTGTGGGGTGTGTTCCCTGTCAGTAACGAGGTAACAGATCATCCATGTTCCCTGGCAACACTGAACCCTGTTCATAGAGTCTATTAATAATTTCCTGGCAACATTTAATCAGGAAACAAAATTCATCATCCACGGGAAACCAGATTCTCTCTCTCTCTCTTCTCTCTTCTCTCTCCTCTCTTTTTTCACTCCCTCTCTCCCCAGTCTCTCACTCTCTCTCTCTCTCTCTCTCTCTCTCTCTTCTCTCTCTCTCTCTCTCTCTCTCTCTCTCTCTCTCTTCTCTCTATGTATATATACATATATTCCTGGCAACAACTAGGCTACAAAATCCGTCTGTCCATCCCTAGCAACAAGGAGATAAAATCTGTCTTTCCATCCATGACAACAACTACATAACAAAACCTACCTACCTATTCCTGGTGGCAACAACTAGGTGACAGAATCCCTATGTACACGGATACTGTATATAGGGACGAATAGATGCACATGAATAAGCTGTAAAACTATCGATGATCGCTTTTATATAGCGCTATTCTCCGCTCTTGAGCAGACTCACTTATCTAGCTTATAAACAAAGACGACCCTCTGTCTGTGGGTCTGTGTCAAGGTTGTGTCCAAATTCGGCGCTCCTCTCACTGAGCATACTACGATAAAACGTTTGTGTGAAGATTCCTTGGAACACGAAAGTGCTATTAATTACAGTATGGGAAACACTTCTTTCGCTCGCGCTATAACTCTAAAGATTACTGAAGTGATCGAACGAGTCGCCTTGTGAAGCAAAGGAAGGGTAATACAATCTTGGCTGTGGCCCCGTTTGTGAGGTAGGTCCGTGGTCTAATGGTTCCCACACCGCACTCTCACGCCAGCGATCGTGACTTCAACTCTCCATGGAACCTATTGTTTTGTCCTTTTGTTGGTGTTGATGTTGTTGTTTATTGTTCTGTTATTGTTTTGGGTTGCTGTTTTGCAGCAAGCCGGATAAAAGTCTCCGGCTTGCTGCAAAACGAAGATAATGGAAAATGTGCAACTTGGATTTTCTGTGTATGTGTAAACGAATGATGGGTGTGCCAACACCAACATCATGCAAAATGGCTTAACACTTCCATCCCTGTGGAAGATCTGTCCGAAGCGGGTATTTTGCGAGAAAAGAAAAACAACAGCGGATGAATAAAAAATATATGCAAATATATTGCTTCTTTTCATTTTTTTTTTTTTTTTTTTTCACAAACCTTTAGTCGCCTCTAGTCGTCTTCCTTTTGCAGAAACGCCGTCCCTTTTTTCACAAACTTTTTTTTTTACAAACCTTTAGTCGACTCTAGTCGCCTATCTTTTGCAGAAACGCCGTCCCTAATGAGCCTTACTGTTTCTGGACGTTAAGCACCATCTTTACTCACTCACTCACTCACTCACTCACTCACTCACTCACTCACTCACTTCACTCACTCACTCACTCACTCACTCACTCACTCACTCACTCACTCACTCACTCACTCACTCACTTACTTACTGACTTACTTACTTACTTACTTACTTACTTATCCTTTTGCAGGGTACTGGTCTGACCTGCGGCATTCTCTGCATGGAGCTTCTGCCAACCAAACACCGGTTTGCCCAGAGCGCGATGGGGTCCTTCCTGTGGTCCTTCGCCATGGTCGTGTTGGCCTTTGTGTCCTTCCTCATGCGTCACTTCTCGTGGCGCCACCTGCAGCTGACCTTTGCCTGCTCCTCTCTCTACTGCATTCTGCAGATATGGTGCGTGCGTACCAGTCAGTCAGTTCGTCAGTCAATCAATCAGTCAACCAATATATCAATCGATCGATCAATCAGTCAATTCAACGATCAATCAGATCAATCAATCAATCAAACGACCACTCAATCAACCGATCTATCAATCAACCAATCACTCAGTAAATCAATCAAATGGTATTTCTATGGCGCAAATCGTGCACTCGAAGAAGAAGAAGAAGAAGAAGAAGAAGAAGAAGAAGAAGAAGAAGGAGGAGGAGGAGGAGGAGGAGGAGGAAGTGAAGAAGAAGAAGAAGAAGAAGAAGAAGAAGAAGAAGAAGAAGAAGAAGAAGAAGAAGAAGAAGAAGGAGGAGGAGGAGAAGTGGAGAGAAGAAGAAGAAGAAGAAGAAGAAGAAGAAGAAGAAGAAGAAGAAGAAGAAGAAGAAGAAGAAGAAGAAGAAGAAGGAGGAGGAGGAGGAGGAGGAAGTGGAGAAGAAGAAGAAGAAGAAGAAGAAGAAGAAGAAGAAGAAGGAGGAGGAGGACGACGACGACGACGACGACGACGAGAAGAAAAAGAAGAAGAAGAAGAAGAAGTTTTTTTATGTTGCTCGTGTTACCCTGCTGTCGTAGCAGTGGGTATACGTAGGATCAGGAGTCAGGTGTTGAACCCGAGACCTGTTTCAGGTTCACAGACGAGTCGCTGCGCTGGCTAGTAGCCAACGGCCGAGTGAAGCAGGCGGAGCGAATCCTGAAGAAAGCAGCTGCTATCAACCGTGCCAGGGAGTCGCACGTGCTCAAAGTCTTCCGAACCAGGGTGCTGAACCAGGTCACCGCAGAAACAAAGCACGAACCGAGTGGCGACCTCCCCTTGGAACAAAGCAAAGATGGCGACGAGACTCTTGGCAGTCCGCTTGTTTCAGGGCAGAAGGCGGACTTGCCACGATATGGAGTACTGGACTTCTTCAAGCACAAACACGTGTTCATGTGCGCTGTGATCAACGGGTTTGTGTGGTAAAGACGCTTTTTTTTATTCTTTCTTTTGAACTTTGATTCGACATTACTTTTGTATTTTTGACCACAAAAACCTTTTTTTCTGTCTGTTTGGGTGTCTATATTTCTGTCTGTTTGTGTCTGCCTGTCTTCCTCCCTCCCCTTCCCCCTTCCCCCCCCCCCCCCCTTCCCCCCCCCCCCCCCCCCATCTCTCTCTGTGTCTCTGATTAGACTTTAATTTCGTTTTTGAACACGAGAACCCTCTGTCTGACTGGGTATCTGTCTATGTTTGTGGTTGTCTGTCTGCCTGACTGCCTGTCTCACTGTCTGTCTGTCTGTCTGTCTGTCTGTCTGTCTGTCTGTCTGTCTGTCTGTCTCTCTCTCTCTGTCTCTCTCTCTCTCTCTCTCTCTCTCTCTCTCTCTCTCTCTCTCTCTCTCTCTCTCTCTCTCTCTCTCTCTCTCTCTCTCTCTCTCATATTCTTTTGGGTGTGGAATAAAAATCAATGTTTGATACTCTAGTGTTATTCTTGACCGGTTACATACATCACAAAACGGCAGCTACACAAGTAGAGCTAATGCCCCCAGAACTGAAGTTCTTCTAGTGGAGAGAAAGAGAGAGAGAGAGAGAGAGAGAGAGAGAGAGAGAGAGAGAGAGAGAGAGAGAGAGAGAGAGAGAGAGAGAGAGAGAGAGAGAGAGAGAGAGAGACAGACAGACACACAGACACACAGACACACAGACACACAGACACACAGACACACAGAGACACACAGACACAGACACAGAGACAGACAGACAGAGAGAGACAGACAGAGAGAGACAGAGATGCATAGTCATCACTGAATGTCGGATTATTATGGAGTGAAAAACAAATCATCGAATTACAACTCAGATCTTTAAGCGGATCATTTTTTCTAACAATTAATCCAGGTAACTGCGTAATCCATAATTATACTCTTCCAACAGGCTTGTGAACTCTATGACGTATTACGGCCTGTCTATGACGTCAGTGTCCCTTGCTGACGACATGTACCTGGGATTTTTCCTCAGCGCGCTTGCTGAATTGCCTGTCGTTTTTATTCTTTGCTTCCTCATAGAAAGGTACACCATTCTGTTTTATCTTGATTATTTTGCAGTCTACAATTCAGTGTTAGAGTTTTGAAGAAGCCTCTATGTTTTAGTTTGTGTATGGCCATTTATTTGTTGGACTTGTTGACATATATTATGTGTATTTTCTAATGAGTTGTCTATACACATAAAAAAGAAACCAAAAAGGGACATTCAACATTGCTTTTACTTTACGCATACATAGAAGAAAACCACTGGAAAATGCCAGCAACAAAAAATTAAGCAGAGAGAGAGAGGCCTCCCTCTCTTGAGAGAGAGAGAGAGAGAGAGAGAGAGAGAGAGAGAGAGAGAGAGAGAGAGAGAGAGAGAGAGAGAGAGAGAGAGAGAGAGAGAGAGAGAGAGAGAGACTGTAGCTTATTAATAACGATCATAAACAAATGATCACATCGACACATGGCGGCACGTGTGAAAAATACTTGTGATAAACTTCCGATGTCCCATGCTTTATTTGATTAGTAACTTGGGATAAAATTCCGATGTCCGATGTTTTGTTTGGTTAATAATTTGGGATAAACTTCCGATGTCCGATGTTTTGTTTGGTTAGTAACTTGGGATAAACTTCCGATTTCCTATGACTTATTTGGTCAGTAACTTGGGATAAACTTCGGATGTCCTACGTTTTATTTGGTTAGTAACTTCGGATAAACGTCCGATGTTCTATGTCTTATTTAGTTAGTAACTTGGGGTAAATTTCCGATGTCCTATGTCTTATTTGGTTAGTAACTTGGGATAAACTTCCGATGTCCTATGTTTTATTTGGTTAGTAACTGGGGATAAACTTCCGATGTCCGATGTTTTGTTTGGTTAGTAACTTGGGATAAACTTCCGATGTCCTATGTCTTATTTGGTCAGTAACTTGGGATAAACTCCCGATGTCCTATGTCTTATTTGGTCAGTAGCTTGGGATAAACTTCCGATGTCCTATGTCTTATTTGGTTAGTAACTTGGGATAAAATTCCGATGTCCAATGTCCTATTTGGTTAGTACTTGTGATAAACTTCGGATGTCCTATTTTTATTTGGTTAGTGACCTGGGATAAACTCCCGATGTCCTATGTCTTATTTGGTTAGTAACTTGGGATAAACTCCCGATGTCCTGTGTCTTATATGGTCAGAGTTTGGGATAAACTCCCGTTGTCCTATGTCTTATTTGGTTAGTACTTGGGATAAACTTCCGATTCCCCATGTATTATTTGGTTAGTAACTTGGGATAAAATCCCGATGTCCTATGTCTTATTTGGTTAGTAACTTGGGATAAACTTCCGATGTCCTATGTCTTATTTGGTTAGTACTTGGGATAAACTTCCGATGTCCTATGTATTATTTGGTTAGTAATTGGGATAAACTCCGATGTCCTATGTCTTATTTGGTTAGTAACTGGGATAAACTTCCGGTGTCCTATGTCTTATTTGGTTAATAATTGATGCAGTTGAGATGGCGCCTGAACTTAGTAGTATTTATTTTTGTGGCGATGGTGAATGATTCAAGACCGATGTGTATTCTACTAAAAGATTATTATTATTATTTTTTAAAGTAAACAACGTCGACTCTCATTGGTTTGGAACATGATTACAACACACAAAAGGGTTGAAAAGAACACACAAAGAGCGCATGATTAAACTCAAATTTGTTTGAATCTTTTGTGTGTTTTGATCAAATAAAGAGCTATTGCTTGAGAAACGCCGGCATGACATTTCTACATGTCAGTTAATAACGTTTGTAGTTTGTGCAAGACACTACCCCCCCCCCCCCCCCCCCCACCCTGCGACACCCCATTTCTTTCTGAATGCCCTTTGATTGGCATGTGTACGTACACGATCAGTATGTACACTCTCCATTAACCCTTTCAGCATCAGCAGTTCTGGAATGCAGCAGCTTCTGGCGCCAGCTGTTTTTTTTCTTCTTTTCTGACTCTGGCACCAAACGTACAGTCACTAACTTAAAAAGCCGGTAACTTCCTTATTTCTGAACCAACTCTATTGCAATTTCTTTTTTCGCAGAATAAAGTAATGCTTCACTGGGCTCATAAATGTGACAGCGGCGGGACGCTTGGTGGGCGCAGTATTGCGACAGAGGCGGCGTAAGGGTTAAAAAGAGAATATTCGTTGCTTTCTTGGTTTATTTAGAATCGGGCGCAAGAAATGCTGTGACATCTTTCACATCATGGCTGGTGTGTCTTTGCTGGTGTCTGTCGCCTTATCTTCGTTGGCAGGTATGTGTACAGTCTTTCCACGGTTTGGCATCATAGACTAATGAACGGATGGTCAGTCTGAGAGGTCGGGGAGATGAGTCAGTTTAACTACATGATCCAAACACATGCAAGGTTCAAAAGGACCTCTGATTGTCATGCCAACATTCTTCCAAGCACTGGACAAGAAAACAACACAGCTGAACCAAAAACAAATAAGTGGCTTAGCACTCCGTCAGTAGACCGGACGGATGCCCTGGATTTTTGGAAAGAATGAAAGAATGAATAAACGAACGAATGAGTGAATGAATAAGTAAGTGAACGAATGAAAGAAGGAACGAACGATCGACAGAACAGAGAGATGAGTGAGGGAGTGAATCGTTGCCTGGCAGACTATCTGATTAGCTCCCTCGAACATTCTTTCAGGAGACTTAGCGGCGGTTCGCATCCTAGTCATCGCCCTGTCGTTGCTGGGCAAGTTTGCCATCAGTTCCACCTTTGCCGTGGTTTTTCTCTACACGCCTGAGCAGTTCCCCACCAACCTCAGGTTTAACTCTCTCTGTTTCTGTCTGTGTGTCTCTGTCTGTCTGTCTATCTGTCTCTGTCTCTGGCTCCCTCTCTCTCTCTCTCCCTTCCCTATCTGTCTGTCTGCCTGACTGTCCGTCTCTCTGCCTCTTTCTCTCTGTCTCTGTTTCTCTCTGTCTCTGCTTTCCGTCCGTCCTGTCTGTCTGTCTGTCTGTGTCTCTCTGTCTCTGTCTCTCTGTCTGTGTCTGTGTCTCTGTCTCTCTGTCTCTGTCTCTCTCTGTCTCTGTCTCTCACTCTCTCTGTCTCTGTCTCTCTCTGTCTCTCTGTCTCTGTCTCTGTCTCTCTGTCTCTGTCTCTGTCTCTCTGTTTGTGTGTGTGTCTCTCTCTCTCTCTCTCTCTCTCTCTCTCTCTCTCTCTCTCTCTCTCTCTCTCTCTCTCTCTCTCTCTCTCTCTCTCCCCTCTCTCTCTCTCTCTCTCTCTCTATGCGTGTCCGTGTCATATATGTGTGTGTGTGTGTGTGTGTGTGTGTGTGTGTGTGTGTGTGTGTGTGTGTGTGTGTGTGTGTGTTCAAGCGCACGTGCGTGTGTACACAAACGCGTGTCAGCGTGTGTGCATGCGTGTCTTTAGCTGTGTGTGCCTGTGTATGCCTTTGTACCTGCATGCACGCGAGTGTTTTCTCTCTCTCTCTCTCTCTCTCTCTCTCTCTCTCTCTCTCCTCTCTCTCTCTCTCTCTCTCGTCTCTCCGTTTCTCTCGTCTCTTCGTCTTCTGCTCTGTTGTTCAGTTTGTCAGGTTTGCTGACAGGGGCAGGATCGGATGCTCCCTTTGACTGTTGTCGTTCTCTCTGTCAGATAACTGTATACAAATATAGCCTTTCAAAACAACTTGATGAGCACCCGAAGGACAAGTGTGACTGTAAGGGGCACACTCTCACGAAAACAGCTGAGAGGCAGCTTACTGTCAATTTTTAGCCAAATAGTCCCACCAGGTAGAGGGAAGGGATGCCCGTGAGAAGATTGTTTATGACAAGAACTCTAGCAACGGTGAAGTTTCTCATTTTCTGATTTGATGATCACGGCAAGTAATTCTAAGCGTATGCGTCAGTGTGCATCAGACTATGCAGGTCATACATCAAGCAGAAAAATTCAAAGAACAAGTTGGCTTTAAAATTTCGCAACTTTTCGGCACAGCTGCCTTCCTTTTGTGGTTGATCTCTTGCAACCTGACGTGGATTAAAACACTGTTCACACAACGGTTCTCAACTATTTAAGAATCAACGCACAATGGAGTTAACTGGTGCTCGAAATACGCAACACAAGTACAACAATAACGACTTCGTTACGTATTTCGAGCGCTAATTAACTCCCTTGTGCGATGATTCTGCACGGGTGCGCTGGGACTTGTTCTGCTTCAGATTTGTTTCAATTATTTTAAAGTGACTAAAAGTCGACGATGCGCAAAAAATAACCGAATGTGGGACTACAGTCACCATCACTGTCAACGGGCACGCAATTTTAAATAACGAATCAGATTCGTGGGCCTCATGAGCAGTTGCGTTATTGTTGCAGCGAGGTATAGTTATTTGGGGGACCGTCTGGTGTCCAGTGGGTCACATGTGGTATAGTTATTTGGGGGACCGTCTGGTGTCCAGTGGGTCACATGTGGAAATAGTTTTTGGGGGACCGTTTTGGTGTCCAGTGGGTCACATGTGGTATAGTTATTTGGGGGACCGTCTGGTGTCCAGTGGGTCACATGTGGTATAGTTATTTGGGGGACCGTCTGGTGTCCAGTGGGTCACATGTGGTATAGTTATTTGGGGGACCGTCTGGTGTCCGGGGGTTGGGTTTTTTTCCTCCCGGGGGGCCTTTTTTTTTGGGGCCCGTTTTTGGGGGGCCTGGGTTTTTTTGGGGCCTCGGGGCCGGGGGTAAATTTTGGAAGTTTTTTGGAAGCTCCTTACTCCAGAACTCGGGTAGGCTTCTGCCGGGGTGTGTGTGTGGGGTTGTGTGTGTGTGTGGGGTGTGTGGGTGTGTGTGTGTGGTGTGTGTGTGTGTGTGTGTGTGTGGTGTGTGTGTGCGTGTGTGTGTCTGTGGGGGTGTGGTGTGTGTCTGGGGTGGTGTGTTCTGTGTGGGGTGGGTGTGGTGTGTGTTCTGTGTGTGTGGGGTGTGTGTGGGGTGGTGTGTGTGTGTTGTGTGTTGGGGTGTTTTGGTTTTGTTGGTGTGTGTTTGTGTGTGGGGCATAATTTGTGTACGTGTGTCCCCCGTGATACCTGCGTGTGTGTGTGCCGCAAATGTGTATACGGGGGTTTTTGGGCGTGCATCTGTGTTGTGTGTGTGTGTGTGTGGGTGGGTGGGGTGTTTTGGTGTGTGTGGTGTGTGTGTGTGTGTGTGTGTGTGTGTGTGTGTGTGTTTGTGCGTGAGAAAAGAGAGGGAAAAGAAAAGAGAGAGAGAAAGAAAAGGAGAAGAGGAGAGAGAGAGAGAGAGGAGAGAGAGAGGGAGAGAGAGAGTGAGTGTGTGTGTGTGTGGGGGTGGGGTGTGTGTTTTGGGGGGGTTGTGTGTGGGGCTTTAAGTTTGACTTTTGTGTAACCCGTGTATCCCTCGTGTGTGTGTGCCCCGAGGGGTGTATACGGGGTTTTGCGGGGCTTTCGTGTGTGTGTGTGTGTGTGTCGGGTGTATGTGTGTGTGTGTGTGGTGTGTGTGTGGTGTGGGGTGTGGGGTGTGTGTGTGTTGTGTTTGTGTGTGTGTGTTGTGTTGTGTGTGTGTTGTTTTGAAACGTTTGTATGCGTGTCGTAGATATTCCAGGGCGACTTGGCTGATTTAGTATTGAATGGCGGGTTTTTCCAAAGAAACCCAAAAGGGTTTTAATTGTGTGTGTGTGTTTTGGTGTTTGGGGTGTGTGTGTGTGTGTGGTGTGTGTTGTGTGTGTGGTGTTTTTGTGTGTGTGGGTGTGTGGCGGGGGGTTGGGGTTGTGTGTGTGTGTGTTGTGTGTGTGTGTGTGTGTGGTGTGTGTGTGTGTGTTGTGTGTGTTTGTGTTTTGTGTGTGAGGAGAGAGAGAGGAGAGAGAGAGAGAGAGAGAGAGAGGGGAGAGAGAGAGGGGAGGGGAAAAGAGAAGAGAGAGAGGGGAGAGAAAAGGAGTGTGTGTGTGTGTGTGTGTGTGTGTGCCCTGTACGTTTGCTGCGGGGGTCGGTAAAATATTCCCCGGGGCGATTTTGGTTTGAGTTGATACTTGTGGCTGCTTTCCAAAAAAGGCCAAAGGTTTAATTGTTGTGTGTGTGTGTTGTGTGTGTGTGTGTGTGTTTTGTGTTTTGTTTTGGGGTGTTGTTTGGGGGTTTTGTGTGTGTGTGTGTGGGGGTGTGTTGGGTCCCTGTCTGTCTCTTTTGGGGTGTGTGTGTGTGTGTGTGTGTGGGTGGTGTGTGTTTGGTGTGTGTGTGTGAATTTATGTGTACGTGTGTCCCGTGAAACCCTCGTGTGTGGTGCCGCGAGTGGGGTTGGGGACGTGTGTATGCGGGGCATGCGTGTGTGTGTGGGGTGTTTTGGGGTGTGTGTGTGTGTGTGTGTGTGTTTTGTGTGTGTGTGTTGTGTGTGTGTGTGTGGGGTGTGTGTGTGGTGTGGTGTGTGTGTGTGTGTGTGTGGTGTGTGTGTGTGTGTTGGTGTGGAGGAGAGAGAGAGAGAGAGAGAGGGAGAGGAGAGAGAGGGGAAAAGGAGGGGGAAAAGTGTTTGTGTGTGTGTGTGTGTGTGTGTGGTGTGTGTGTGTGTGTGTGTGTGTGTGTGTGGGGGGGGTGTGTGTGTACTTTTTGTAGCGTGTCGGTAGTATTCCATGCAAATTTTGGGCCCGGGGATTTGGGATTTATTTGGGAAGGGCTGTTTTAAAAGAAAAAAAAGGGTTTTAAATTTGGTGTGTGTGTGGGGTGGGGTGTGTGTGGTGTGTGTGGGGTGTGTGTGTTGTGTGTGTGGCTTGTGTGTGTGTGTGTTTGTTTGTGTGTGTTTGTGTTGGGGTGTGTGGGGTGTGTTTTGTGGTGTGTGCGTGTGGAGAGAGAGAAGAGAGGGAGAGAGAGAGAGAGGAAGAGAGAGAGAGAGGAGAGGAAGAAGTGTGGTGTGTGTGTGTGTGTGTTTACGTGTGTATGCGTGGTCGGTAGTTATTCCTGCAAATTTGGGCTGATTTTGATCCTTGAATGGCTGCTTTCCAAAGAACCCAAAAGGGTTTAATTGTGTGTTTTTTGGTGTGTGTGTGTGGGGTGTTTGTGTGTTGTGGTGTGTGTGGGGGGTGTGTGTGTCTGTGTGTGTGGTGTGTGTGTGTGTGTGTGTTGGTTGTGTTGTGGTGTGTGTGTGTGTGTGTGGTCGTGGAGAGGGGGAAGAGAGAGAAGAGAGAGAGAGAGAGAGAGAGAGAGAGAGAAGGAGAGAGGAGAGAG
Source organism: Alviniconcha marisindica (assembly GCA_018857735.1). Lineage (NCBI taxonomy): Eukaryota > Metazoa > Mollusca > Gastropoda > Provannidae > Alviniconcha > Alviniconcha marisindica. The sequence goes on along the minus strand of JABMCL010001349.1, from coordinate 241,041 downwards.
AGAGAGAGGTGGGGTGTGTGTGTGGGGTTTTACGTGTGTATGCGTGTCGGTGGGATAGTCCTGCAAATTTGGGCTGAGTTGATTTACTTAAATGGCGGGTTTTCCCAAAAACCCAAAAGGGTTTAATTGTGTGTGTGTGTGTGTGTGTGGGGTGTGTGTTGTGTGTGTGTGTGTGTGTGTGTGTGTGTGTGGTGTGTGTGTGTGTGTGTGTGTGTGTGTGTGTGCGGGGTGTGTGTGTGTGTGGGGTGTTTGGTGGTGTGTGTGGGTGTGGGGTGGTGTGTGTTTTGTGTGAAATTAAATTTCCCTCTGATCTGCACTATCTGACTCCACAAAGGGCTTTTTTGTTTTGCTTTTTTTTAAATTTCCCGGGGGAAACCCCCATTCCCTGGGGCCCTGGGACTGTTTTGGGGTGTTGCTGTCCCCTGCTTCCTCTCTGTAGGGCGCTGCTCCCTAAAAACGTGCGGGAAAAACTCCCGAAAACCATCAAAGAAATGACCCTTACATAAGGGAACCAATACGAACCCCGCCCAAAACAAAAAACGTTTAAAGGAGAAAAACCCTCCCGGCGTTGTTTGGGAAAGCGCACTTTCCTGATATCACCTCTAAATGCTGACTCGTGTCATTGTGGTGGGGCGTCCAGCCAAACCCTTGCAGCTTTGGGTTTACGGCAATCTTTCTCTCAAACCCGGGGTAAATAACTGTTTTTACCCCATGGGTTCGAAAAACCTTTTTAGCTAAGGGACTTTTTTTTTTGTTGGTGCTAAATGGCAGTAACGCGCTTTGGCAGACAACTTAGAATACCTTTTTTTTTTTTTTTTTTTTTTTTTAAACCGCCCACGTTACTTTTTTTAAACACAAAAAAAAACCAAAATCTTTTGAATGTGGGGCTGATGTTTAAACGTTCCCCCAAAAACCCAATAAGCCTTTTTGGGGCCCGGGGAGAAGGGGGGAAAAAAGGGGGTAGGGAGGGGGGGGGAGAGGGAAAAATTTTATATCCCTTTATCGCTACACTGTCCCCACCAAATGATTTCCTGCATTAAG
>JABMCL010001349.1:232500-237500 GCA_018857735.1 Alviniconcha marisindica | reverse complement strand
AAGTGAAAGATCCCGGCCATTCTGCCAAAGGTGCAGGTGGCAGGGTACAGTTGAAGCACGCATGTACTTTACGTACGTGGCTTTGCATGAAGTGACATGGTGAATGGTTGTATGGTGTACACAGGACTTGCGCCGAGACGGCAGCAGTTTCACGTGGCGCCAGTCATGCCAGGGCTGGATGTACACCACTTCGGTGGATATTCAAAAACTGACGCGCTATAAAAAGTTCGTCACTCATCTGTAGAATCACATGCGAGCGCAGTGAGTCTGCTCGAGAGCGGAGAATAGCGCTATATAAAAGCAATCAACAACAATCAGCAACAGTGGTTCAGGAGCTGTGTGAGAGTCGAGGTGGACGTCCTGGACTGTCCGTCCTAACGAGCCTTCTGGTTTCCGTGGACGTAAAGATTTATTGCACCGTGCTTCGGCATTGGTCACAACTTGTCCCTAATATGTCAACTGACATCTGAGGACATAAAGCATCACTTCATCATCATCATCATCAGCAACAGTGTCCCTAATATGTCAACCCGACATCCGAGGACATGAAGCCCCACATCATCATCATCAGCAACAGTGAGCCGGTTTGGCCTAGCGGTAAGGCGTTAGGCTGGTAAACAGAAGGACCTCGGTTCGAATCTGCTTCGGCTCTGCTTTCTCTTCTGCTTTCTCTTCAAAGGTTGTGGTCTGTGGACATTGTCTTGTGACTTTGTCCGTCACAATCATTCAACATTAAAATGGCTCTCATCGCTAGCCCACCTTAATGCAGTAGTCATTCTGGTGGTGACAGTGTAGCGACGGGTATATAATCTCCCTCTCCGCACACCTCCATACCTCTTTTCCCCCCTTCTCCCCGTCCCTAATAAGCCTCATGGTTTCTGTGGACGTTAAGCACCATGTTTAATTACTTAATCAGCAACACCCAGGAGCTGTGTGAAAGTCCAGGTGGACGTCCTGGGCTCCCGTCCCTAATAAGCCTACGGTTTCTGTGGACGTAAAGCAACACTCAGCCAACATTAGCAACACTCAGTTGCTGTTTCAACAACGACTCCGCAGGTGTTGCTAGTTGCTTCGCACTGGCGAGATCCCCACTGCCTTAACATAGCTGTTGTTCTGGCGGTGGTCCAGGTAGGTGTGTTGCTTAATGTCCTCAGATGTCAGTTGACATGTTCGGGACAAGCTGTGACCAATGCCGAAGCATGGTTCAGTATAGCTTTACGTCCACGGAAACCAGAAGGCTCGTTAGGACGGACAGCTCAGGACGGCCACCTCGACTTCACACAGCTCCTGAACTATGGGGTGGTCCACGGCCTCCTCGGTCTTTTACGAAGGGTCGGATTGCGCGGACGAGCCACTCACTCTTTCTCCCCTCCTGCCCCCTTTTTCCCGTCCCTAATAATCCATCTCGCTTCTGTGGACGCAAAGCAACGCGTTTAGTTACTTAATCAGCAACAGTTACTGACGGTAGATCGCGTAATACCATAGCCTAGCAGTTGTTCAAATGCTAGCCTAATTTTGATTAGCAGCTAGAGAGTATGCAGAGGGTGCGTCTGCACGTCATCGACTGACGCAGGAGCGGTTATATCCCCTTAGTCATACCCTAACGGAAATTCTTCTTGAGAGAAAAACAAAGGTAGGTAGGTAGGTAGTGTTGCTTAATGTCCTCAGATGTCAGTTGACATATTAGGGACAAGCTGAGACCAATGCCGAAGCATGGTTCAATATAGCTTTACGTCCACGGAAACCAGAAGGCTCGTTAGGACGGACAGCCCAGGACGGCCACCTCGACTCTCACACAGCTCCTGAACTATGAGAAAAACAAATTGCACCCATTGAACCTTGTACTGTACAGACAAGATGTTTTTTTGCGGTGTTGTTTTTGTTTTTATGTTTGTTTGTTGTCTTTGGGTTGTTGCTGTTGTTTGTTTTTGTTTGTTTGTTTGTTTGTTTGTTTGTTTGTTTGTTTGTTGTGTTTTTGTTGTGTGTGTTTTTTGGTAGTAGTAGTAGTAGCAGTAGTAGTAGTAGTAGTAGTAGTTGTTGTTGTTATTTTATTTTTGTTGTTGTTGTTGTTTTTGGCGGGGGTTGTTGAGGGTGTTTTTGGTTGTTGGTTTTTGTTGTTGTTGGTTTGTTGTTGTTGTTGTTGGTTTTTGCTTTTGTTTTTGTTTTGTTTTTTGTTGTCGTTTTTCTGCTGTTGTTGCTGTTGTTGTTGTTTGCTTGTTTGTTTTATTTTTGAAGGGGGAGGATTTTGGCGTGGAGAGGGGAGGGGTCGGTCGCGTAAAATCCAAGATGTATGCTGTTTGTGGGTGTTTGTTGCAACGGCTGCTGGTTCGTTTGGTTCGTTAACTTTTTTAGATTGTTGTTGTTGGTGGTTGTTTTGTTTTTCACAAATTATGTAGTAGTGCAGTTCAGTTTAAGATGGTATCAATGCGTTCGGAAAAGCGCTCCACCCCTTCCTTCAGAAGTTCCCCCAACGTTGACTTTGAAACTGTTCCAATGTCCGTCTGCTTGACGATGGCCCTCCCTCGTCTTTTCAAGGAAGATCGTCTAGCACTTCCTCTTTCCACTCTTCTCTCCTCCAGGCGATCGATGGTGTGATGTCCTTGGCTTTGTGCCCGTAGGTAGTGTCTCAAGCTCCTCAGCACTTCAGATCTTCCGAGAAGCAAGCCCCTTGTGAGGGTTGCATTGCCCGCCAGTCTATCTGCTCGGTCATTTCTTTTCACTCCGGCTTGTCCAAGGCAGTACACCTACAGGAATTTTCGAAGGTGGACGTCGACCACTGACACATTCCAGTCTCGGTGTCACTTTTTGTAGCAAGCTTATTGAATCTGTGAGGATGATGGCATGTTTTGTCCGACTGTCACCTCTTGAGGCAATCCAGCGGAGGGCATGGGTGACTGCTTCCATCTCCATTGTCAAGTTACAGGTTGAAACCGTATAGGCTGCACTGTCTTCATGGATGGTAGTTGCACCTTGCTTGACAGCGAAGCCCCACCCTGACTGGTCTTTGGTGACTGAGCCATCAGTGTACATTATAAGGCCTTGTGGTTTGCTGTTTTCTTGAATGAAGAGCTTGATCTCTGACTCTGTTTTGCTTGCTGACCATTCTCAGCAGTGCTTTCCCAAGTTTTGACAGGTAAAAATGATCTGAAATCTAATCTGAAAACACAAACTCGCGCAAAAGCTGGTATTTCACATTGAGAGGAGACTGTAGCACTGCTCATTTGCACACATCAGTCCTCTGATGTTTCAGTCGGTTGGACTGATTTCCGCCTAACCTGGACGTGGCGAAAAGTGGTGGAGGGTGGCGGTGGAGGTATGTTTGTTTGACCACCGACCCCCCCCCCCCTTTCCCCCCCCCCCATCCACCACTCCTTTTCACACGTCCACCCCTGTCCCTAATACGTCAGTCCGACATCCGAGAACACTAAGCCCCCACATCATCATCATCATTATCACAAGTCCACCCACCAGCCACCAACCCTTTCGACCCATACCCAGCGGAATCTTTCTCACACTGAAACTTAGGTCACAGCTAGCACAGTCATGGAAACCTCCGTATCCAGGCTCGCGCCTAATTGTTCTAATAGCCGGCTACGATATTGCACAATTACGCCACTTCTGTCGGCCCCCTCGAGATAACATCAGCCATAGGAGTGAAACATGTCCATCAGTGATTCATCCCCAGTGACAAACTCTGGCGCCGATGCTTTAGGTACCGCTGCTGCTTGGCATCGTCGGCACGTGAGACACGTTTGTGTTGTTGATTGCCGGTTGTCATTTCTCACCTGCGTGTAGGCTATATAAGCGGAAATGTAGAGCGCTGACTGTAATCTGTTCGAAAGACAGCTTTCCATTCTGCCGACGAAGAGGAATTTGTGAGGTGTTTTTGCAGTCATCTTTGGTGTGGAAGAGATTTTTAAAAACTTTGAATCGCTCAAGACACTGGGGATAAATAAACGTTGCAGCCAGTCAAACGCTGTGAACACGATCAAATGGTCCTAAATCGGGGACTACTACTACTAATAATAATACAAAACACGCAAAGATAGCAAACAGGAATACAAACTAGGCACATTTTTGTAAAGTTTTTCCAATGTTTTCTACAGTCTGGTGAAAGCAGTAGGTTTAAACTGAACGTCTTACTACGAGAATAACTAAGGGAAAGAAAGAAAGAAAGAAAGAGCAAAGAAAAGAAAAGAAAAACAACAAACAAATAAACAACAGAGCGATCAGAGGAAAAACATTTTTTGTCAAGAACAGCTGAACAGAACAGTGAAACTTTAACACCAATCCACCGAAAGGGGAAGTAAGCACCGCTTGCATGCAGCGGCTGTCCACCGAGTTGATGTTCACAATGAGGCTGGAGTCTGTCGGTGGTGCCTTGAGCATCTTCATCATTCTCCTGGCTGCTCGGTCAGACGTGGCGAGAGGTCACGGTCGGCTGATTGAGCCGCCGTCACGGGCCAGCATGTGGCGGTTTGGCTTCAACACGCCTCCAGACTACGACGACACGGCCTTGTACTGTGGGGGCTACAGTGTAAGTGTTCGCGTCTTTCTTTCTTTCTTTCTTTCTTGTTTTCTTTTTTCTTTTTCTGTATGTCTTTTCTTCCCTCGTTTCTTTCTTTCCGTATTTTTTCTTTCTTTCTTTCTTTCTTCCTGTCTTTTTTTCTTTCTTTCTTTCTTTCCCTCTTTTTTCCCCTCTCTCTCTTCCCTCACCCCCTCTCGTTCTGTTTCTGCCTCTGTCTTCTGTCTCCTGTCTGTCTCTGTCCTGTCTGTCTCTGTCTCTTTCTGTCTCGTCTCTGTCTCTGTCTCTCTCTGTCCTCGTCTCTGTCTGTCTCTGTCGTCTGTCTCTGTCTGTCTGTCTCTCTCTCTTCTTCTCTCTCTCTCTCTTCTCTGTCTTCTCGTCTGTCTCTCTCGTCTCTCTCTCTCTCTGTATTTATCTCTCTCTCTCTCTCTCTCTCTCTCTCTCTCTCTCTCTCTCTCTCTCTCTCTCTCTCTCT
>JABMCL010001349.1:220000-222500 GCA_018857735.1 Alviniconcha marisindica | reverse complement strand
TCTTCCTGCTCTGTCTCTGTCTCCTCTCCTCTCTTCTCTCTCTCTCTGTCTCTGTCTGCTCTCCTCTCTCTCTCTCTCTCTCTCTCTCTCTCTCTCTCTCTCTCTCTCTCTCTCTCTCTCTCTCTCTCTCTCTCTCTCTCTCTCTCACTGTTAGATAGGTTTTTGACTGAACCTAAACTACAGTCCTTGTAAAATAAAGTTTCGAGTTCGAATTCTCTCTGTCTCTGTCTCTTCTCTGTTCTGTGTCGTGTCTGTGTCTGTGTTATGTGTGTGTGTGTCTCTCTCTCTCTCTCTCTCTCTCTCTCTCTCTCTCTCTCTCTCTCTCTCTCTCCTCTCTCTCTCTCTCTCTTGCTCTCTTTTTGTCTCTTCTCTCGTCTCGTCATCGTACTCTCTCTCTTCTCTTCCCGCTCGCCCCACACTCAATCATGAACATATCTATCACACCACTGTATCCTACCCATCACCCACATCATCTCTCCCTTCCGCAACTGTACATACAGTACATACACACACACACACACCGCACACCACACACACACACACACACCGACAGCACACGCACACACACACACACACCCACACACACACCCCACACACACACACACACACACACACACACACACACACACACACACACACACACACACACACACACACACACACACATGATTTTTATCTTACCTCATTCGACAATATTCTACATTATTGACATTATTGTATTGTCTCACTGATTTATGTTATACACAGGTTGCGCTGTTGTTGATAGCCTTGTGTGCTGAACTCGTAAAAAGACTGCATCTGTTTCTTCTTTTTGTTGTCTCGTATAGCATTATGTTTTTTGTTCTGTTTTTGTTTGTTTGTTTGTTTGTTTTTTGTTTGTTTTTCCACCAGTCGTTCTTCCACAGTATTCACGAGCAACGAAAACTCACAACCATGCAGGCATCCTGTTAGCCATGCTTGCTGATTCATTTATTTCACTTTATTTTTTTAATACTCTCATTTGTCGAAAAGGGAGTTGGGAAAAAAGAAGTTGTTGTTGTTGTTGTTGATGTTGTTGTTTTTTGTTGGTGGGGTGTGGTTTTGTGGGTGTGTGTGGTGGGTTGTGTGTGGGGGGTTTGTGGTGTGTGTGTGTGTTGTGTGTGTTTTGGTGTGTGGGGGTGTGTGTGTTGTGTGTGTTTTGGTGTGGTTTTGTGTGTTTTGGTGTGGTTGTGTGGGGGTGTGTTGTGTGTGTGTGGGGTGTGTGTGTGTGTGTGTGTGTGGGGTGTGTGTGTGTGGGGGGGTGTGTGTGTTTTGTGTTTTTGTTGTGTGTGTGTGTGTGTGTGGTGTGTGTGTGTGTGTGTGGGGGGTGGGGTGTGTGTGGTGTGGGGGGTGGTGTGGGGTGTAGGGGGTTGTGTGTGTGTGGGGGTGTGTGTGTGTTTTGTGTGTGTGTGTGTTTTGTGTTTTGTTTTTTTGTTTTGTGGGGTGTTAGGGGGTTGGCTGTTTGTAGGGGGGTGTTGTTTTGAAACCCTTTGTTTTGTTTGTGGGGGTTGATTTGTGTGTTTGTGTTGTGTGGTTTTGTGTCCCCTCGTGAGTGTGTTTTTTTCCCGGCGTGCGTGCCCTGCCCCCCCTGGGGGTGCGTTGTTGTTTTTGGTGTGTGTGGGGGGGGGGGTGGGGGGGGGGGTGGGGGGGGTGTGTTTTTGGGGGGTTGGGGGTGTGTGTTGGTGTGTGTGTGTTTTGTGTGTTGTGGGGTGTCGTGTGGGGGTTTGTTTGTTTTTTTGGTGTGTTTTATGTGTTTTGTGCGTGCTTGGGTGCGTGCTTTGCGTGCGTGGTGAGTGTGGGTTGTTTTGTGTGTGGGGTGTGTGGTGGGGTTTTGTTTTGTTGTGTTGTGTGTGGGGTTGTGTGTGGTGTGGGGTTTTGGTGTGTGTGTGTTTGGGGGGGGGGTTTTGGGGGAAGGGGGGGGGGGGCGGGGGGGGTGTCGCCTGGCCTATGATTTGTCGTTTTTTAGCAATTTTCCCCCTGAACACTCGGGATCCCCCGGGTAAAACGTTTTTGCCATAGACAAATCCTTTTCCATATGGTGAGAGGATTGGTGGTTACCGTTTTTTTAAAAAAAAAAAATTTTTGGGTTTTATTACCCCCCCCCCCCCCCCCCCCCCCCCCTCCCCCCCCCCCGCCCCCCCCCCCCCCCCCCCCCCCCCCCCCTGGCCCAACCCCCCATCTTCGGGAAGGGGATACCTCTCGATGTAAATTTGCCTTTAAAACTTGCCTCGTAAAAACCCTCGGGGGTAGGGCCTACACAGGTTTTAAAATTTAAAGGAAGGGGGTGTATGGCCCCCAAACTGTTTGGGACGCTTTTAACTAAACCTTTCCCCCCAAAACTTTTAAAGATCCTTCGGAGGATTTAGCACGCCCGCAAAAAAAATACAGACGGTGTCGTCCCTCCGATCCTCCCCCCAACCAATACAACAGCAATCATGGATCCGACACCCCCCGACTGCAACAACGCATGGGGGCACAGCTT
>JABMCL010001349.1:207500-215000 GCA_018857735.1 Alviniconcha marisindica | reverse complement strand
CTCAATCTCAGCGCGGGAGACAAACCTACAAAAGTCACTTATCACCCGCGCTGATTCGATAAGGGAAACCTAATTTGCCCCAGCAAGTTTTGTCTTAATTGCTTTTGTCGCTAATCCGACCGCCCGTGCCTTCAGTGCAGAGCTCAGCCTGGAGATTACAGAAGTGACGGCGGCAGGACGAACCAAATAGAGATTTGAGGGCCCAAATCGAGTTAGGGGCAAATAAAAGGATTCCTACCGGAACGACTGCCCGGGACGGACAGTGAAAGGAGAGGGCGCTAAAAGTAAATGATGTCTGAACGCGGCCAGGGAGAATTAGCGATCTCCTCCACACCCCTCCATCGAATCAATCCGCCATTTGCGCGTTATCTGTTCTGATTCTCGCCCCTAACTAGATCGGCAAGCAAAAATCTGACAGCGGCGCGCGCCGGGCAGGAAGAGGGGCTGAGGGAAAATGACAAGAGGAATCGGATTTGCGATGGAAGAAGCCTCAAGCGCCGCAGACCACTCGTCTGGAAACGTTTCTAGACTTGGTGGTGGACGACGAGTTGGCGAGTCTGGCGGCTGGAGCAGAGAGAGAGAGAGAGAGAGCGAGAGAGAGAGAGAGTCGCTACGCTACCACGCTTTGTTTGGCTGTAGTAGCTCTAGTTGTACGATCAGTCGATCGTCTCGTTTGGCGCGATGGTTCTGATATCTCTAGCTGTACCCTCTTAAATTGTCAGTCGAGCGTCTTGTTTGGCGCGATGGCTGTAGTATCTCTAGCTGTACCCTCTTAAATTGCCAGCCGAGAGTTTTGTTTGGCGCGATGCGCTTGTCGGTCAATGGTCACAAGTGTGACGTCCTTAATTGTCCGACATCACGAGTGCATAGCGGGACGTCCTTTTTTTTTGGAGGGGGGTGGGGGTGGGGGCGGGGGAGCGGGGGGGCTGCATCGCCAGAGTCTGACGGGAGGTCAGTTAATTACTGCGTACGTAGAGTCAGTAGGGTCCCCACAGGACGGCACTGTCAAGTCATCATAAGCGTATGGTGGGACGTACAATACTATTACTAACAATAATAATAGTGTGGAATAATAAGAAGAAGAAGAAGAAGAAAATAGTGGGGTATAAGAGCGCCCTTTCTCAAATGAGCCCCAGTCGCATACATTTTATACTCAAATTAAAAGCAACTGATATCAAAACATACAATGTTAATAATTATATACAAGTTTGTCATCACCCCCCCCCCCCCCCCACCCCCCCTTTCCTCCCCCAAAAAAGACAGAGAGAGAGAGAGAGAGGAGAGAGAGAATTACTTGGGGCAGGCTGGAGACAGCTGGAAGTGTTACGAGTAAGAGACAGAGAAAAGGTGAGTCCTGAGCTTATTTGTCAGTCGTCACAAATGTATGGTTGGACGTACATTATTGCCAACCAGCACAATTGTACGGGTGGACGTACTTATAAATACGTCTGTACCAAATACAAAACAAACAAAAAAAACTTTTTAAAAAATCCCCATTACCAACCGAAAAAAGTTAAGATCGAATGCCATTCCTCTTATCCTTTGTGTATGCATTATCTGTTGGTATATTATTATTTCCGGTCTTCGTCGTTGTTGTCACAGCAAATAACAAAGGATCCCAAATAACTGCATGCCCATAATGGAACTACACAAAGGGAAATTATAGATTAGACACTGTGGCACATATTCTGTCGCTATGCCAGTTGTAAGCATGCAGTTTATGAGGAACCTAAGTCAGCATCAGGCTCTTGACAGCTGGGCACGCACGCAATACACACGTTGATCTGGATTTGATGATCATACTCACCTAGAGTGATAATTACACCTCTCTACAAAGTTAACAAGTTGTTTCGTTCATCGTCCCGTGACATTACAATAACGCGTGAGACGTGCCAGGCACGAGAGCTTGACATCCGACACGATCATCTAATTTCCGCTTAATGTGTCACGGCGGCTCTGATCACTCCAAACGCTCCATCACGTGTTGCTCTCGTGACGTCACGAGCCTTAAATACGTGGTTTCCAATGTCCACCGGACAGCAGCGGAACAAACCGGTCATCGGCACTTTTGTTCCTGTTTCTGCTTAATCCGTAGTGTAGTGAAAGTGACAGTGAATACTGCTGCTACTACGAATACGAGTACTACCGCTGCTGTTGTTGTTGTTGTTGCTGCTGCTGCTGCTGCTGCTACTACTGCTACTACTACTACTACCACCACCACCACTGCCGCCGCCGCCGCCGCTACCATCATTGCTACTACCACCATCGTCAACACCACTATTACTACAACCACCACCAGTTCTACAACAACAACTAAAAACTTACTACTACAAACTTACTATCACCACTACTACTACTACTAACTTACCACCACTACTACCACTACTAACTTACTACCAACACTACTGCTGCTGCTGCTGCTGCTACTACTATTACCACTACTACTACTAACTTACCACCACCACTACTAACTTACTACCAACATTACTGCTGCTGCTGCTACTGCTATTACCACTACTACTACTACTGCTCCTACTACTATGACGACGACGACGTATCAAAACAGTTTTATTGTATGCTTAAAATTACATAAAAATGGAACACTCACTTTAGGAGCACTGAATTTGCACTTTCAGCAATAAGAGCTACAATTATGATAACACAAAACCACACGATAAAGTATACATCAGCAATCCAGTTGTAGCAGCAGCAGCAGCAGCCAGCAGCAGCAGCAGCAGTAAGTAGTAGTAGTAGTAGTGTTAGTAGTAGTAGTAGTATAGTAGTAATATTTGCTCTTTGTTGTAAAGGCTGCCTCTCTTCTCTTCTCCTCTCTTTTTTCTCCCCCTCTCTCTCTTCTTCTCTCTCTCTCTCTTCTCTCTCTCTCTCTTCCCCTCTTCTCTCTCTTCTCTCTCTCTCATTTTCAATACAGACATGGATATTAAGAAAAGAAAATTAAAATAAACCGTCGACTGTGCGGCTGCGTGTGATAATATTGAACTACATTTTCAACAAATCAAAACTTTTGAAACCCCTCAAAACACAAACATAAAAACTACCAGACTACAGAAAAGCATAAAACAGCAGCAGCAGCAACTACTAAGTACACTTCAGAAAATCTGATTGCCTTTTTTTGATACCCAATGTATGTATCTTTTTAAATCTGATTGACTACTTTGATACCCCTAGGTGTATCTTCTTTTTTTTTCTTTTTCTTTTTTTTAAACTTACAACAAACAATTATATAATGCTTGCTCAGTGTATATGCACTGAGCAAGCATGCTATAAAAAGAGTTTTCAGAGAATTCTTTATATAATTATGTGTATGTCCTTATTCTGAAAATATATGTATTGCGGTGAGTTGGATGAGAGGGGCATTAATTTTTCGCCAACACCGCTTCTCTCGCAGCAAAGGGCAATCATATCATAAAAGGGAGCCAGTCAGACAGCCTGGTTATCAGACGCTATCGGGATGAATTGTAACGGATGACACCACGTGTCATATTGCCGCTGTCTTTCAGTTATGGATCGCTGCCTTTAATGCCGCTCGCTGACCGAACCGAGGACCGCAATCATCACTTTATTGTCTTCTGTCCTCGACAAATGACCGAGCTCTTCTTTCCGTGAGATGGGCTTCGTCCGGAGGAGAGAGATTTCCGGAAGGGACGAGATTTAGAGTTATTGTTCCTGCTGCGGTTACAATAGCCGACCGCCCGTGACAGATTTGAAGGGATTTATCGTAAGTGGCAGGCAAAGGTTAGAAGTAAAAGGGTTGCTTACAAATTGTGATGATTGAAGCCTTCCAGAAACAGAGAGAGAGGGTGGGGTGGACGGGGGGGCGGGGGGGGGGGGGTGAGATAGGGGAGTGAGGGAAGAAGGAAGAAGCGGGATAGAAGAGCCAGTATGAGTGGGGGCAAGGGGGGGGGGGGGCGGGGGGGGGAATCAAATAATTGACATTGGGAGAGAAAGAGACAGCACAGACTAGACGACGGGACGCCACTGGAATGGAAAGACAGACAGAAGACAGAGCAACGACGGATAGCATAGAGACAGAAACAAAGACAAAACCCATCTGATAAAAAGAAAAAGAAAATAGCACGCAATCTGTAGAAGACTCTTCTTCTGCTTCTTCTTCTTCTTCTTCTTCTTCTTCTTCTTCTTCTTCTTCTTCTTCTTCAAGTCGCTCTTATCTAACATACGATTGATGCCTCATTGACTTTGTTGAAGGACTGCATTAAGTGTTCCTATAGGCCTACACCTACGTCCAGCATAACGCTTGTGTTTCAATGGCTTTGTTGAGAGGATTGCTGTAAGTCGTTCCTGTATCCTGCACCTAACGTACGTGAACACTGATGTTTCTGCTTTAAACATAGTTTATTCATACATCGTAATCATAAACTCAACAAACAACAGGTACAGGAAACACAAAAGCAATATCCTATTTAACTGTAACCCATAAAATGAAAATACAGTCACATACACATTTACGATAGCAAGACTGGGTTTCAAATTACTGTCAAAAGTTAAAGGCAGCAAAACAAACTCAAAAACCAAAAAGCACACCAACTACAAAATGGGAGGGACGGGGGTGTTAAAAAGATTATATTAAACGCTGATGTTTCACTGACTGTGCTAGTCCTACGCCTGTATATAGCTTAGCATTTGTTTCACTGGCTTTGTTAAAAATTACTGAAATAAACCTACGCCTATATCCAACATAACACTTGTTTCACTGGCTTTGTTGAGGACTGCAATAAAGCGTTCCTATAGTACTACGCCTGTGTCTAAAGCCCTTTTGTCCTAACTTTAAAAAAACCCCTGTGTCTAACTTAGCACTTGTTTCACTGGCTTTGCTGAGGACTGCAATAAGTTGTTCCTATAGCCTTACGTCTGTATTTAACAGAGCACTTGTTTCGCTGGTTTTGTTTATTGTAATAAGTTGTTCCTATATAAGGCCACCGCTTGTATCCAGTCAGAGACACCGGTACTACACTACAGAGACTGCTAACTTAGCACTTGTTCACTGGTTTTGTTGAGAATTCGATAGACCAACGCCTGTATCCAACCAGAGACACTACAATACAGGGACTGCTAACTTAGCACTTGTTCACTGGCTTTATTGAGAAGACTACAGTCAGTCGTTCCTATAGTACTACGCCTGTAGCTAACTTAGCACTTGCTTTGTTGAGAATTCGATAGACCAACGCCTGTATCCAACCAGAGACACTGCACTACAGGGACTGCTAACTTAGCACTTGTTCAGTCTTTGTTGAGAAGGACTACAATAAGTCGTTCCTATAGTCCTACGCCTGTATCTATAACCAGATACACTACACTACAGGGACTGCTAACTTAGCACTCGTTCACTGGCTTTGTTGAAAATGACTGCAATCATATTCTGTCCAGGCAGCTGCAAGAGGATCGACACGGAGGTGTGTGTGTGTGTGTGTGTGTGAGAGGGGGTGGAGAGGGAGTGTAAAGGAAGTGTCCATTCAGTAGTGGACAGGCGACACAGCACGACTGAAGCCATCAGCGCAGACAGGGTCAGTGGACTTAGTCAGCAGGGGGGAGGAGAGGGGGAAAATGAGCCGGTTTGGCCTAGCGGTAAGGCGTTAGGTTGGTAAGCAGAGGGACCTCGGTTCGAATCCGCTTCGGCTCTCCTTTCTCTTCAAAAGTTGTGGTCTGTGGACACTGTCTTGTGACTTTGTCCCTCACAATTAATGAAACATTAAAATGGCTCTGATCGCTGCCCATCTTAATGCAGGAGTCATTCTGGTGGTGACAGTGTAACGACAGGTATATAATCTACCTCTCCCGCCACCTCCGTACCCCATCCCCCCCCCCTTCTCCCCGTCCCTAATAAGCCTTATGGTTTCTGTGGACACTAAGCACCGTGTTTACTTAATAATAATAATGTACATTTATCATGCGCTCATCAACGCCCTGAGCGCTCACATGATACATATTAACCTAAATATGATATTCTATACACATGTAGAGCATAGTCCTATCAAAACAATTACATAAAGTATTATCAAAAACAAACAAAAACATAAAAACAAAAAAAAAAAAAAAAAAAAAAAACAACTCACCACACACACAAACACAACGCACCCCACAACACACCCCGCACCACACCCCGCACGCACGCACGCACGCACACACACACACACACACACAACACACACACACACACACACACACACACACACACACACACACACACACACACACACACACACACACACACCACACACACACACAATAAAAAAACCCTCTGTAGCAGAAATAGTCTGTATGGAGTGGAAATACTGTGAGAAGAGGAAGGTTTTCAGTTTGGCTTTAAAAGATGATAGGGTTGAGCAGTGTCTAAGTCTTGTGGGAGTGAATTCCAAATGTGGGGTCCAAAGCAAGAGAAGGTGCGAAAGTCATGAGTCTTGAGTTTGTATTGTTGGATTTCCAGCATACGGGTATCAGAAGAAAAGCGTAGTGTACGCGACGGAGTGTAGACATGCAGCAATTCAGAGAGGTAAGCAGGACCAGAACCATCTATAGCACTGAAACACAAACAAGCGACTTTATACTTAATACGTTCTGAAATGGGAAGCCAGTGCAGTCTTTTTCCAGGAGAGGGTTGAGTGGGGGTGACGGGGTGCCAAGAGAACAAGTCTTGCAGCAAAGTTCTGAATTTTCTGGAGAGGTTGGATGACAGAATTAGGTGTACCCATGAGGAGACAGTTGCAGTAGTCAAGCCGTATAGTATATTACTTACTTAGGAGATGGACAGCGGCGTGGAGAGGCGAGGACAACGGTAGTGTGTGAGGTCCATCCGCGGCACAGACGCGATACTCGTACCTACACTCAGGGTTGATTCAGTGTTGCTTTACGCCCACACAAACCATGCGGATTATTAGGGACGGGAGCCCAGGACGGCCACCTCGGCGGTCACACAGCTCCTGAGGTCTGGACACTCAGGGTCGGTGACGTCGCTTTTAACAGCACAGAGGTATGAGGATGGTTGCAGTTTCTGAATTGCAAACAACAATAGCAACCACAACAACAACAAAACCCACATGCACCACCAACAACGACAGCAAAAAATAAAATATAATAATAATAGGGAACTTATAGAGCGCGTTCGGAAACTCAAAAGCGTTTTACAACTTAAAGAAAAACAATGGTACCACTGTGTTCTAATTGCGGATGATCGAGACTTGTCCCGTGTGATTGTCTCAGACAGAAACAAGGCAGAAGAGAGGTGGGGGTTGGGGGATGGGGGTAGGAGGGGGCTATAATTTATGTCAGCCGGATGCGGGCGTGCTAAAGGTATACTTCCTGGCTGATGATCGGCCATTGGCAAGCAAAGAGTTACTAAACTCAGAACAGTGTTACATAATATCTTTGCATTTAATGCTACGCATGTTTTGCAGAAGGAGGTCTTCTCAAGCAACGCTATGCTCGAAAGCTTTATTGAAAGCAGTATGTGAAGTGTCAGTGAAAATA
>JABMCL010001349.1:200000-202500 GCA_018857735.1 Alviniconcha marisindica | reverse complement strand
TTCTAATATTTCTTGATGTTTGTTATTAATTTGGAGTAGTTTGCTGAAACATGTTTTTATCTTCATATATTTGTGAGATCAATATAATATCACTTGCGTGTAAAGAACAATAACTCCTTTACTTTCAGTACACAGTATATATTACTGAAAACGTCCGTTGTGAAAAACTCTTTATGATCGAAAGACACCAAGACTTTTTCTCTTAAATTAAGATGTCAGACTCGTCATACTAATACAATGATTCCAAGCAGAAAAATAAAACAATTATATTATAATTATATTGTATTAGTTATTGATCTCACTTATGTGAAAAAATTTAAATAAAAAGGGGAGGAAATAGTTACGCCCTGTTCATTGCCGTGACACTAAAACAGCTTGCTTTAACCAAGAATTATGATGTTGCTACATAAAAGTATTCAGATATAAACAAATAACGGGGAAGGAGTGATTGCGGATACAGCAAGCCGACAAACAAGCAAAAACACCACAGCTCTGATTCGATTCTGAATGTTAAAAAAAAAAAAAAAAAAAACTTTCCCTCTTGGTGACTGAACGCAGAGCAAGCTGTACGGAGGAAGCAAGAGGTAAAGTAAACACGGTGCTTGACGTCCACAGAAAACACAAGGCTATTAGGGACGGGGAGAATGGGGGGAAGGGGGTATGGAGGTGTGGGAAGAGGGAGATTATATACCTATCACTACACTGTCACCACCAGAATGACCCCTGCATTAACATAGGCAGCGATGAGAGCCATTTTAATGTTTCATTAATTGTGAGGGACAAAGCCACAGGGTACGGTGTCCACAAACCACAACCCTTTTGAAGAGGTGGTGGTGAAGTGTTGCTTAATGTCCTCAGATGTCAGTTGACATATTAGGGACAAGTTGTGACCAATGCCGAAGCACGGTTCAATAATTCTTTACGTCCACGGAAACCAGAAGGCTCGTTAGGACGGACAGCCCAGGACGGCCACCTCGACTCTCACACAGCTCCTGAACTATGTCCTTTTGAAGAGAAAGGAGAGCCGAAGCGGTATCGAACTGCGGTCTGTCTGCTTACCAGCCTAACGCCTTACCGCTAGGCCAAACCGGCTCACAGGAAGGAAGAGCCAGAGCGAGGCTATTTGTAGCGTGCTTTGTGGGCTCTGTTTTGCCATCCCTATCCTTCCTGCACAAAGCGACCTGTCCTGGCCAGGGGTACTGTCTGACATCTGCATCGGCAAAAAGGGAAAGTTTCAGGAAGCGCGCTACCGACGCCAGAGGGCCCGTTTGATTGGTCGACGGCACGTGAAGAACGAAATCAAACGCACGCGCCTCGGTTCTCCCCCCTGCTGGGTCTCGAGGGAACACCAATTATTTCCATCCGCCGTAGGGAGGGTTGTGTGTGGCTGGGCCTGCAGCGGAGAATACTGGCTGCTCCCCGAGTGGTGTTTGAACGAAGGCAATAAGACACGCCAAGTTAGGTTCCAGTCCTGACGTGAATTCTCATTCTGGCTACCGACTGTAGGAAGCGACGGGTTGTGGAGATCTCTCACCAGCGAGGATTAGGAACCACGTCACATCCGTCGCCTCGCGCATGGCAATTCGAGCGGAAATGTATTCCGCGGAAGCTATTCCCGCTCGCCAAGTCGGTCACTATGTACAAAAGTTAGAAACATGACCCCCCCTCCCCTCGCCCCCCACCCCACACACAACACATACACACACGCGCGAGCGCGCGCGCGCGCGCACACACACACACACACACACACACACACACACATATATATATATATACACACACACACACACACACACACACCACACCAGAGTTCCAACCCGCTCTCATGTCAACCTCGTATCCTCCCTGCACTAGAGCAAGGCCGGGAAGAAGAAAAAGAGACGACAAGCGGTTGGAAAGAGCAATTATTTACTCTTTCTGTCTCCATACAAGGCGAACCAAACAGCAGAGGGAGGGGAAGAGAGAGGAGAAACGCTGCGGACCCGCGCCTGGGAGGCTGGGGGGCAAACCTCCGTATCTGCATTAGCAAATTGATGAGGAAAAATTGAACTGTCGCCCCTGACGGAAGTGTTTGATACGGCAGAGCGAGCATCACTTGAATCAAATTAAACGACCGGAAGAGGAGGGGATCGTGCAACTGACTTGCGCTTTTGTCGGCAGACGCCACCGATGTGGGTTTGCTCCAGAGACACTGTGTACACTACTAGCATCGCTTTCCGGCACCTTCCTCCAAAGGATGTCGCAAACCAGTGCTTGCAGTTTGCTGGTTGTGCTGGCTCGGATCTGTGCGCCGTTATAGCTAAACAGTGAGGCTCCTACGAACTGTTAAGCAGAAGGACCTCGGTTCGATTCCACTTCGGCTCTGCCCTCTTTCTGTTTCAGGATATTTTGCCTGAGAAGATTTTTAACTCCCAGAAAGCAAGCAATATTTTTGGAAAAAATTAATTTTGAGATCATCTTTGGTGATGTTTTACTCACCTTTTAAGTATGTTTTTAAAAT
>JABMCL010001349.1:180000-197500 GCA_018857735.1 Alviniconcha marisindica | reverse complement strand
AACAGAAGAGAAAAACAAAAGAAAAAAATAGCTGTAAGGTCACATCCACGGATGACCTCTTTGAGAGTACTAGACTCTCCAAAGGAGGCTGAATCACTAATGCTAAAGAAGACTTCTCTCTCTCTCTCTCTCTCTCTCTCTCTCTCTCTCTCTCTCTCTCTCTCTCTCTCTCTCTCTCTCTCTCTCTCTCTCTCTCTCTCTCTACATATTACAAGTAAGGCAAGAATGAAACAACCCAGTGAGTTAACCAGTCCCCAATATTTCGACTCGGACTTCTTCGGGGGACTTTATATTATATATTGTATGTAATATACTGACGATTTTGATTTATATCAGTTAAAATCGTATATGTATATAGCTGGCGTTGGTGCTGCTTTGACCTTCATAATCACCCCTTCACACAAAAATACGCCCCCTACCCCCTCCCTCAAGAACCGCCCCCCACCCCCCACCCCCACCCCCGCCTTTCCTCACCCCTGCCCCCACCACCCATCCCATCCTGGCCCACTTTCCCCATTCTCCCCAAACACCTCACCATCGGGGAAAAAAGGTTATTATCTCCGACATTCCCGTACAGACCTGAGACGTGACAAGGCCCAAATTGAAACCTCAAGCAATCTTACATGATCTACCAATCACCACAAATTTGTTCCTTCAATTCCCGATACGGCGGCCAAAAAAGGGTCAGGTTAACGAAGCGTTGCTTGCCGGAGACCTTACGGGCAATCAGTTGACAATTCCTGAGTTTCCCCCAGACAGGGCCTCATCACCGACACATTACCTCCCCTGATCGGCTTTTCGTTCTTGACCGGTTGCGGCAGGACGGAAGATCGGCAAAATTTGATAGAAAATTTCCGCCTGGCTTGGCAGGATTATTTGTTCTGTTCGTCGCTGGCACTTCTGGGTAATTACTAGCTCTACAAGTAATCATACGTCGCCGAAATACGGCGAGGCCGGGCGAAGGGTAACTCCGTTTGACACATCCGTGCTGGGTTACCGCCCTTTAGCCCTGACAGACAAGTTGATGGAATGTAAGCATCGGTTATCACTTTTCGAAACAGAAACCAAAAAAAAAAAAAAAAAAAAATTAAAAGAAAGAAAGAAAAAAAAAAGAGAGAAAAAAAGATTAGTATCAGAGGTGTGCATTCTGAGTTAGAATTAATGACGTTATAGTTCCACAAAATCTAGAATTTGATAAATAATAAGGAACATCGTTCCATCTTCTTCTTCTTCTTTTTTTGGGGGGGCTGGGGGGGGGGGGGGGGAATTATTGCACGACTTGGCCGTCATATGGCCGAAAACCTTTTGCTTTTGTTTATTTGTATGTATTTATACAACTCTTTGCATATTTGTGTTCGGTGCGTTAGGCTGGTAAGCAGAAAGGCCTCGGCTCGATTCCGCTTCGGCTCTCTTCTCTTCAAAAAGGTTGTGGTTGTGGACACTGTCTTGTGACTTTGTCCCTCACAATAAAACGTCTCTCATCGCTGCCCATCTTAATGCAGCTCTGCTTCTTCTTCTTCTTTCAGCGAAATGGCTTTGTTGCCAGTCACTTAATAATAATAATAATGGGTATTTAGAGCATAACAAAACAGTTCAACCGTAAGCAGATAAGTATCCTGCATTTCATTTTTCATAGTTTAACCGTTGTTTAAGTGTTGTTTTGTAGCTTCATACATTGTTTTGGCGTAATAATTAGAGTTCTTTTTCTTTTCTTTTTTTCTTTTTTTCTTTTTTTATACCTTTTATGTGTTTGGATCGGGTACTTAGAGAGCATAATCCGCAAAAAGTACTAAGCGCTGATATATAGATATATATTTTTATTTATATATTTTGACACCAGTAAGTAAACATGGTGCTTAACTTCCACAGAAACCATAAGGCTTATTAGGGACGGGGAGATGGGGGGAAAGGGGGTATGGAGGTGGGGGATGAGTGAGATTATATACCTATCGCTACACTGCCACCACCAGAATGATTCCTGCATTAAGATGGGCAGCGATGAGAGCCATTTTAATGTTTCAGTAGGAAGTGAGGGACAAAGTCACAGGACAGTGTCCACAAACCACAACCTTTTTGAAGAGAAAGGAGAGCCGAAGCGGTATCGAACCCATGTCCTTCCGCCTTACCGCTAGGCCACACCGGCTCACAGTTTTTGACACCAGTGATTCAATGCACACAATATACGCTGCGTTGTTGCTCAGCATGAAGCAAAGCGCAGCTCTAGAGGATGCTCTTGACACCTTCTCAGCCTCTGTGATCAAAGGCGGTAATGGAATGGGCGTACGAAGTTTGGCGGACAATACGAAAACGTTTGCCCAGCCCACTGCAGAATACTACATGTTTTCTCAAGTAAAATTCCCACCGCAGTTGAAAATCGGAAGAAAAAAAGATACGTGGGGTTGTACAATGATTACGATTCAGTTTGGAGAAACTTCTACCTCGTTGGGTTACGGTGTAATTGAATGAGGACTGGGTATAGATCTAATTTTTCTCAGCTACTTTATACGAGATAAAAATAAAATGAAAAGTTCCGAATACCCTACGGGGAAAAATGTTCAGTGGATAAAGCAGAATCTGTTACCCCCCCCCCCCCTTCCACTCCTCTCCCCCCCCCCCCCCCCCCCCCCCCCCCCCCCCAAAAAGAAAAGAAAAAAAAAGAAGAAGCTTTGGTTGCAGGCGTATAGAGTAATTCGTGCAAGCATTTTTTTGTTCGCTGTTATCTCCAACAAGATATAATGAAACACATTAGGATGTGAAGGCGCGGTGGTACACTGTGGTCAACAGAAATTCTGTTCCCCGACGCTGAGCATGTATCCAGGCCTGTATAAAAGTATCCTCCGTTTTGAGTTTGTATTCCTGGTCAGGTATAGCATCAGATACCGCTTTGCCTACCTACAGAAATTCCGAGTCGGATGGGTTGTTTTTTCTTTTTCTTTTTTCGTTTAAAAAAACCCCCACTCTTTCTGGTTCATTTAAACTGATTGATTGGTTGATTGATTGATTGGTTGATTGACTGATTGATTGATTGATTGACTCTGTGTGTGTGTGTGTGTGTGTGTGTGTGTGTGTGTGTGTGTGTGTGTGTGTGTGTGTGTGTGTGTGTGGCGCGTGCTGTGTGGGGTGTGTGTGTGTGTGTGTGTGTGTGTGTGTGTGTGTGTGTGTGTGTGTGTGTGTGTGTGTGTATGTGTGTGTGTGTGTGTGTGTGTGTGTGTGTGTGTGTGTGTGTGTGTGTGTGTGTGTGTGTGTGTGTGTGTGTGTGTGTGTGTGTGCGTGTTGTGTGTGCACTATCATGACTAGTTGTGGGCCAGTAGTATCCTGTAGCAATTCAACGGTCATGCTAAGTGATTGAGTGGTAATTGTCTGACAATCTCCAGCAGAAAGAATATATTGTCCAAAAATCTGAAACAAGAATGACTGCTAGTGTTCTAAAATAAAAACATAAAGGACGAGTTCAAAAAGAGTTTGCAGTCGTAGGAAACTAACAAAAATCTGAAACAAGAATGACTGATACCGTGTTTTTGTCCTAATAAATAGCGTTCTTTTAAACCTTTTATATGTTTGAATATATTGTCCGTAATCTATGTCGTCCTGAATCGACAATTTGTCCCCATGCAAAATAACAACAACAACAACAACAAAACAAACAAATGGGGCTATTTTTTAATGGTCCCTTGGAAAGTAGGTTGCCACAGGGTCGCGCCATCCAGGCAGCTCTCTCGCCGCCCTCTCTGACTGACAGAAGAGCTTCAGCCAGTCAATGCCTGAATAAAGACACACCTCCTTAAACAAGCCCGTGTCGTAGTTCAGGAGCTGCGTGAGAGTCGAGGTGGCCGTCCTGCGCTGTCCGTCCTAACGAGCCTTCTGGTTTCCGTGGACGTAAATTAAGCTATATTGAACCATGCTTCGGCATTGGTCTCACCTTGTCCCTAATATGTCAACTGACATCTGAGGACATTAAGCAACAGTACCTACCTACAAGCCCGCGGGCTCCCCAAGTACCATTGCAACGTAAACAAAATCAAAGCACGTACGCGTGCCGTTTTTAAAAACATAATTCAAGCGCCTCGAGTCTGTGCAGGTCAAAACGAGAGTTCCAGTTACACTGACTAGTTTCTGTTGTTTACTCTGCTTGTTTAAGTGGGCAGCTATCTGACTAAAAGCGAGAGGTCAATTGAGAATACTCCTTACAGACTTGAGGATTGTTGTGTTCTGCTGTAAGCCTGCTCGTTGCTGTTGTTGTTGCTGCTGCTGCTGCTGTAAGCCTACTTGTCGTCGCTGTTGTTGTTGCTGCTGCCGTAAGCCTACTTGTCGTTGCTGTTGTTGTTATTGCTACTGCTGCTGCTGCTGCTGCTGCTGCTGCTGCTGTTGTTTCATCTACTGCGGCAGCAGTGGCAGTATGAGTAACAACAACAACAACAACAACAACAGCAATAAAAGCAACAAATGCTTTCAGCGCCAAGAGACCACGCAATACGCTGGATAATTACGCATGTCTTTCTAACAAGTGGTATCTTGTTTTCTGAGCGCTGCGTCATTGCAAATAAACCTGTCTGCTGGGTATCCAATCACAGCCCAAGCTCCGACCATATCCAGCATCCCTGACACGTCACTAATGTGGTTTGTCACGCGCAGCTAGCCAGTGATCTGCGCGAAGGGGAAATCTATCTATCACTGCGACAACCACAAAGTGGTCGTCTGAAGCAAAGAAACCGATTCATCAAATCACGACAAGCCGTCAAAGAGTCCGTTTCCTTTTCCTGTGCATCTGAACAGTGAGATGGGTAATCGAACTAATTTACTCTGTCTGATTTGTCTCTGGTTCTCTGGTGGTTCTTCGGCACTGCGACTGAGGTTATATGCTTGGTCCCCCTCGGGAGAAAAAAAGTTCAGATTGCCTTAGGCACTAAAACGGTAGGGCGGGCTGGGGTAGGGGCTGTCTGGTGACAGCGGTGGGAGAGTGGTGAAAGCACTGTGGCGGGGATTAAGAAATGCGGGTTCGAATCTTAGTTCGGCAGCTGCCGTTTCTCTACCTCGTCTCCTCATCTGTCTGACTGTCTGTCTGTTAGTCTCTGTCTCTCTGTCTCTGCCCATCTGTCTGTGTCTGTCTGTCTGTCTGTCTGTCTGTCTGTCTGTCTGTCTGTCTGTCTGTCTGTCTGTCTCTCTCTCTCTCTCTCTCTCTCTCTCTCTCTCTCTCTCTCTCTCTCTCTCTCTCTCTCTCTCTCTCTCTCTCCTCCTCTCTCTCTCTCTCTCTCTCGTCTGTCTGTCTCTCATTCTCACTCTGTCTCTGTCTCTCTATCTCTGTCTCTCTTTGTCTCTACCTCTGTCTCTTACTTTCTTTCTTTCTTTCTTTCTTTCTTCTTCTGCTTCTTTTTTTCCTTTTTCTTTATTTTTTGTTGTTGCATTTTTTAATTTATTTTTCTGCAACAGCACTACAGTGTTGCAGCTAAGGCTATCAGCACCTGTACCCTAACGAAAGCCGGCCATTGTCAGCTCACGCACCTTTCGAGTGACATGACAAGGACAATTAATCCACCGCCTTGTTCAACTCCTAAACTCCTTTCCGATGAGGAAACGACGCCAACTTCCAAACCGTCCCCTGGCGAAACAGCGATTTGCCACAAAGGACGCTGAAGACCTAACCGCTTCACGCTGAAGATCTTAATAAGGTCACCCTGGAGGACTAATAAGGTCTTGAATGAGGATTAGAGGCGACAGGTACGCGCTGACATCGGATGACAGTCTGTCCACTCGTGTTTCAATGCCGAGAAGGATTGACTGTAGTGGGGATAACGGAGCGAGCATCAGTGTCCCATTCACGGCGCCAGGGCCCACATGGTGCTCGCTGGCAAGATCGAACAAGGGTCTCGTCTGATGTAATGGAGTATTCTACGTCAGCTCGCTGCAGGGGGGCGGGATGGTGGTGGTGGTGGCGGTGGCGGTGGTGCTGGTGGTAGTGCTGGTGGTAATGGTTTGGCTGGAAGAGAGGAGGTGTCGTTCATTCGCATTTTGTGTTAAAATAAAATATATAAAAAAGAAGAAGAATTCTCTTAATCATCCTGTGCAAGTTTCAAGTGAAAGATGGGTGGGTGGGTGAGTTCGGGGCTTATAGAGGCTTTTATGATGGTGACAGATATCGGTTTGAGTGAAACGTTCGTTTTTGTCGTAGGTTCCAGCGATTCTGACGTCACCAATAACACTTTCAATAGTGTGCGTGCGTGCGTGCGTGCGTGTGTGCGTACGTGCGTGCGTGCGTGCGTGTGTGTGTGTGTGTGTGTGTGTGTGTGTGGGTGTTAGCGAGTGTATATGTGTATATGTATATAGAGTTAGTGTTTGTTAAACAATACCTTTATGGTAAAATGCCACAGTTAAGGCTATGCTTGTTGAAATGCATGAAAACTATACCTAACGCTACACTATCACCACTACACTGAGTTCTGCACTGCAGTGGGCAGCCACGAGAGACATTTTAGTGTTTCGTTGATTGCGAAGGGCAGAGTCACAAGACAGTGTCCACAAACCAAACTTAGGAAAAGGCACGAGAGCTGAAGCGGGGAATCGAGCTGACGTCTTCCGCTCACCAGCCTAACGCTAACGTTGATACACGTTCAGGTTCAACGTTGCTTTACGTCCACGGAGGCCGTAAGGACTTTAGAGACGGGGAGCCCAGAACGGCCACCTCGGCTTTCACTGTTCTTCAGTGTTGCTTTACGTCCGCAGAGGCCATATAGACTATTAGGGACGGGGAGCCCAGGACGGCCACCTAGACTTCCACACAGCTCCTGAGCTCTGACACTCGCGAGTTCAGTGTCGCTGTACGTCCACAGAGGCTATACGAACTATTAGGGACGTGGAGCCCAGGACAGCCACCTCGACTTTCACACAGCTCCTCAGCTCTGAGCACTGATATTCGAGCAGTTTAGTCCTTGTGGTCACTCAGTCAGACCTGCCCGTCTTAAACGTACTGGCTGCCTTACGATACAGCCGAAACTGACTGGTTAAATCAAGGGGAAGTCAGTGTATTCTACCTTGCTCTAGTTACCACCCCTTGTGAGCTCTGGCCTTTCCTTAGTATGTAAACAAGGTGCTTAACGTCCGCAGAAACCATAAGGCTTATTAGGGACGGGAAGCCTTTCCTTCAATTCAGTCATCCTGATATAACCATCGCCCTGATATAACCGTAACGTTTGACTGGGCGTAAAACACCAATTTAGTTATTTACTTTCTTAACCTGAAAAACAGTACTGGTCGACTGGGCATAAAAACAACAACAAACAAGCTACTACTACCTTCAGTTCAGTCCAAAGGGTTGGCTCTCATTGGCTGGCGGATACATTTCACACGTTTGGAATATAGCAAACTGTATTCACAACGAACAGGCTGAAACCGATTCTCTCAGCCGCTTCAGCCGTTTGAGCCGTGCGGCTACGCTAGCTGACACACGACCCATCTGAAATCGGGCTCGGATGGACCGTCCTCGTGCAACCATACGGCCGATACGGCTGGTGTGTCAGCGCCTTCGGTCCTATGCCACACAGGCTGGTGTGTCAGCGCCTTCAGTCCTATGCCTCACAGGCTGGTGTGTCAGCGCCTTCAGTCCTATGCCACACAGGCTGGTGTGTCAGCGCCTTCAGTCCTATGCCTCACAGGCTGGTGTGTCAGCGCCTTCAGTCCTATGCCACACAGGCTGGTGTGTCAGCGCCTTCAGTCCTATGCCACACAGGCTGGTGTGTCAGCGCCTTCAGTCCTATGCCACACAGGCTGGTGTGTCAGCGCCTTCAGTCCTATGCCACACAGGCTGGTGTGTCAGCGCCTTCAGTCCTATGCCTCACAGGCTGGTGTGTCAGCGCCTTCAGTCCTATGCCTCACAGGCTGGTGTGTCAGCGCCTTCAGTCCTATGCCACACAGGCTGGTGTGTCAGCGCCTTCAGTCCTATGCCACACGGCCGATACGGCTGGTGTGTCAGCGCCTTCAGTCCTATGCCACACAGGCTGGTGTGTCAGCGCCTTCAGTCCTATGCCTCACAGGCTCACGACAGAATTTTAACCTGACATGAGCGACGGTAGCGCGTAGCGAGACCACTGGCACTGGAAAGCCAAGTTAAGCACGATCGAGCGGAGTCACCACGTGAATGGGCGACCCAAACTCCAAGCACTGGTTTACGACAGCCTTCCTCCGATCCAACCACTGCCATAGTTGATTACGCCATAGATCTCGAAAAACTGTCAGCTAACGAACAGTTTCTCTCTCTCTCTCTCTCTCTCTCTCTCTCTCTCTCTCTCTCTCTCTCTCTCTCTCTCTCTCTCTCTCTCTCTCTCTCTCTCTCTCTCTCTCTCTCTCTCTCTCTCTCTCTCTCCCCCCCCCCACCCTCCTCCCACCACGCCCGCCCGCCCGCCCGTTGTAGAATTTCCTCAACACAAAATTAGACGTGCCAGTACCATAATATCTTAAACCGGATAAGTGTACAATTTGCATTGGTCATTTATTTGTCTGAAAAAGCCGTTGAAAAGTGAAAATGCGCACATGTTTTGCATTGTCCCATTAAAATCATCATTCTTTTTAACCTTTTGTGTGTTTGGATGGTGTTTGGGTGGTTTATAAAAACGCGATCAACGATAATGATAGTGGTAATAAATAACAACTATATTTCCTTCAATTTTTTCTTCTTCTCCTTCTTCCTGTTACCTTTGTCGCTTTATCGTCGCAATTAAATTACCTTCACCCATCCTCGTTTTCCTCCTCCTCCTCCTCCATTTAACTTTTGCTGTTGACACTCAAAGTGTGTGAGATGACCCAGGTCACTCAGCATTAACCTAACTGGACACTGTCCAAACAGATCTGAGGCAGCTTCTTTCTTTCAGTGAGCGATTTTGTTTGACTTCGAGCAAACCAGCGCGCATTTCCGATCGTTTAAAAACACCCATAAGAAATAACGGAATAAGACCAAATTTGTTATTGCATTGTGTTTGTTTCTTTGTTTAAAGAATAATTATTAGAATCGCTCCGCGCATTCGTTGCCTTGTCTTTATTTCTGCTTGTTCTTCTTCTCTCTCTCTCTCTCTCTGTCTCTGTCTCTGTCTCTGTCTCTGTCTCTCTCTCTCTCTCTCTCTCTCTCTCTCTCTCTCTCTCTCTCTCTCTCTCTCTCTCTCTCTCTCTCTCTCTCTCTCATTCAATTACATTTTTAAAGCAAATTTTGTTGGCCCCAGATTCGATTTTTATTTCCTTCGCGACACTTTGACATGAGCCCTTTCAAAGTGTTTGAAAGAACCAAAAATAACCGCTCTTCCTTGATTTTTTTTACCTTCGTGATCGGCATCGTGGCATCGAGTGTGGTCTGTCACGTGCTCTGGCACGTTTCCAGTTTAATTGCGTGCATGCGCAGTGTTTGCCGGGCCAGGAGCAGAGGAACCGGAAATGCGGACACCATCTTGTGCAGATCGTTTTGGCGTGAACAATGCCTGAGAATGACATCTGCTTCTCTTCATTAATCGCTGGGTCAAGCAATCTGCGACCGTCAAGTGACTGAGGGCCGAGTCCAGACCTGAAGAGGACAAATTCCAGTTTGGATAATTTATTTATATATTTTGTTTCGTTTTATTATTTATCTATCAGCCCTTTCTTGGTGGCTATTTCCTAAAAATGGAACGAGAAACGGATATTAGACGTCATACACATTCGTTTGCTTAGCTTTCATTGAACTTTTCTCAGTCACCTTTTTGTTAGAGAGAGAGAGAGAGAGAGAGAGAGAGAGAGAGAGAGAGAGAGAGAGAGAGAGAGAGAGAGAGAGAGAGAGAGAGAGAGAGAGAGAGAGAGAGAGAGAGAGAGAGAGAGAGAGAGAGAAAACACACTATTGCACAGAACAGTTCCTCCATTTAGTGAAACTGAAACATTAGCCGAGATTTTTGTGCGTTCAGTCTTCAGTAACAGACCGAGGGAATATTCTGACCAAAGAAGGGACAGGATGGGAATAGTGATAATTATACGTGTGCCTATTGTTACTTCCTATATCCTTTCGCGGCTTGACTACTGCAACTGTCTCCTCATGGGTACACCTAATTCTGTCATCCAACCTCTCCAGAAAATTCAGAACTTTGCTGCAAGGCTTGTTCTCATGGCACCCCATCACCAACACTCAACACCTCTCCTGGAAAAACTGCATTGGCTTCCCATTTCAGAACGTATTAAGTATAAAGTCGCTTGTATGTGTTTCAGTGCTATAAATGGTTCTGGTCCTGCTTACCTCTCTGAACTGCTGCATGTCTAAACTCCATCTCGTACACTACGCTCTTCTTCTGACACCCGCATGCTGGAAATCCAACAATACAAACGCAAGACTCATGGCTTCCGCGCCTTCTCTTGCTTTGGACCCCACATTTGGAATTCACTCCCACAAGACCTTAGACACTGCTCAACCCTGTCATCTTTTAAAGCCAAACTGAAAACCTTCCCTTCTCACAGTATTTCCATCCTAACTAATACCAGTACCCAGTTTCTGCTACAGTCATGTGGTGTGTGGTGTGTGTGTGTGTGTGTGTGTGTGTGTGTGTGTGTGTGTGTGTGTGTGTGTGTGTGTGTGTGTGTGTGTGTGTGTGTGTGTAGTGCGTTTTTGTTTGTTTGTTGTTGTTGTTGTTTTTTAAATAATACTTTATGTAAATTGTTTTGGTAGAATATGCTCTGCATGTGTATAGAATATCATATTTAGGTTAATATGTATCATGTGAGCGCTCAGGGCGTTGATGGGCGCATGATAAATGTACATTATTATTATTATTGTATGTCAATGCTATTGGTGTGTGTGTGTGCTACAGTTTATTTTACAACACATTTCTAAAAGTATTATCTGCGTTGTTTAATAACTGTTCTGGTGTTATTAATCTTGCCTGTCTGTTGTTACGCGCTCTTAAATTGTGAATCTTTTATGCGCGTACATGTATTGTTTGTTATTCATGTGTGGCACCTACGTTTTTCTTTAAATGGAATAAAGAAGTACTTGACCTGAATTGAATTGACTTGCCTCAGTTGCCATCTGTGGGTGAACAAGCCGGATCGTACTCGTGTCTACTTTCCGTTGGATTTCAGGCTGAACGAAGACTGGATCGTACTGGTGTTTATTTTCTGATGGATTTCAGGGTGAATAGCCTGGATTATAATGGTGTTTACTTTCCGGTGGATTTCAGGGTGAACAGACTGGATAGGTACTGGTGTTTACTGTCAGAAGGGTTTTAGGGTGAACAGACTGGATCGTACTGGTGTTTGCTTTCCGATGGATTTCAGGGTGAACAGACTGGAACATGCTGGTGTTTACTTTCCGATCAATTTTAGAGTGAATAGACTGGATCATGCTGGTGTTTACTTTCCGATGGATGTCAAAGTGAACAGACTGAAACATGCTGTGTGTGGGAGGGGGGAGGAGAGAGTGAGGGGGAGAGAGAGAGGGGTGTGTGTGTGTGTGTGTGTGTGTGTGTGTGTGTGTGTGTGTGTGCGTGCGTGCGTGCGTGCGTGCGTGCGTGCGTGCGTGCGTGCGTGCGTGTGTTGGTGTGTGTGTGTGTGTGGTGTGTGTGTGTGTGTGTGTGGTGTGTGTGTGTGTGTGGGTGTGTGGTGTGTGTGTGTGTGTGTGTGTGTGTGTGTGTGTGTGTGTGTGTGTGTGTGTGTGTGTGTGTGTGTGTGTGTGTGTGTGTGTGTCGTGTGTGTGTGTGTGTGGTGTGTGTGTGTGTGTGTGTGTGTGTGTGTGTGGTGTGTGTGTGGTGTGTGTGTGTGATGTGTGGATGGAGAAGGATTGGAGGGGCTGCGCTTTTGTACTTACCAAACAGTCCGAATGCACATCGATCTAATAATAACAAAATTGTGTTCAACAACAAAACAAACAACAAAGAAAATAAATCGAACTGATTTCATGTTTCTGTCTTTTTGTGTCCTCTCTCCTTATTTCATTTCACTTCCACAACAATCCTGAATCGGTAATGATTGTCTTTGAATCCAAAGGCTTACAAGTTCCAGTTCCAGTAAGATTTGTTTGCAGCTGATGTTTCGGGGGAGGGGGGGGGGGGGACACGATCGGAACTACGGAGAGAACAACTCTAATTTGAATATAATGCACTGTGCTCGAACAGGAACAAGCTTTTCCTTTTCTTCCCAGAATCACACACCACAAAGAGAAAAAGGACGGTGCGTACTCTCAGACCGGCTGTTGGATTGCTTTACGTAAGTAAGTAAACATGGTGCTTAACGTCCACAGAAACCACAAGGCTTATTAGGGACGGGGAGAAGGGGGGGAAGGGGGTATGGAGGTGGGGGAAGAGGGAGATTACATACCTATCGCTACACTGCCACCACCAGAATGATTCCTGCATTAAGATGGGCAGCGATGAGAGCCATTTTAAAGTTTCAGTAGGAAGAGATGGACAAAGTCACAGGACAGTGTCCACAAACCATAACCTTTTTGAAGAGAAAGGAGAGCCGCAGCGGTATCGAACCGAGGTCCTTCCGCTTATCAGCCTAACGCCTTACCGCTAGGCCAAACCGGTTCACACGTGATTCTAACTGAGTGGCTTGCTTTTTATAGCGCGTTTTGAACATCCACCGAATTGGTGTACTTGCACGGCTGTTTGGTTGTTATTATGGCTTGTGCCACGTGAAACTGTTGCCGTCTCGGGGCGTTTTGTGTACGCCGTACAACCATGCACCATATGTCACGTTTCGTCATGCAAAGCCATATACATAGGGTGCATGCGTGTTTAGTTGTAACCTGCCACCTGCACTTTCGGCAGAACGACAGGAATCTTTTGCGTACAACTGCGGTAACACGGGGGTGGAACGGATGCCGAAATAAGAGCCCGCACAGAAAGTTGACCCTGGAGAAGAAAATTATCCCGCCGCTCCTACCAGGACTCGAACCCGCGACCTTTTGATCACGAGTCCGGCGCTCTAACCACTGAGCTATCCCTGTTGCTTTAATGTAACCTGCGTATCACCATTGCATGACAGAATGGCATAGTTGTCACGTTGATATACACTCACGACAACACCACCACTGAACACAACCACAGCAACGTTTACATAACAGTCACGACAGAATGGCATAGTCGTCACATTACAACCACAGCAACGTTTACATAACAGTCACGACAGAATGGCATAGTCGTCACGTTACAACCACAGCAACGTTTACGTAACAGTCACGACAGAATGGCATAGTCGTCACGTTACAACCACAGCAACGTTTACGTAACAGTCACGACAGAATGGCATAGTCGTCACGTTACAACCACAGCAACGTTTACGTAACAGTCACGAAAGAATGGCATAGTTGTCACATTACAACCTCAGCAACGTTTACATAACAGTCACGACAGAATGGCATAGTCGTCACGTTACAACCACAGCAACGTTTACGTAACAGTCACGACAGAATGGCATAGTCGTCACGTTACAACCACAGCAACGTCTACGTAACAGTCACGACAGAATGGCATAGTTGTCACGTTGATATACACTAACGACAGCACCACCACTGAACACATCCACAGCAACGTTTACGTAACAGTCACGACAGAATGGCATAGTCGTCACATTACAATCACAGCAACGTTTACGTAACACTCACGACAGAATGGCATAGTTGTCACGTTGATATACACTAACGACAATACCGAGACAGCACGGAGTCACACTGTGCTAGATGACAACTATCAGCCAATGAAAGCCAGCAGGACTTCTCATTGATGTTTGGCAGATACCGTGATACAGCCTGCACATTATCACTCATTAATCACGACCATGAAAGATGCCGTGCTGGTTGACTGGTATTTTTCCACGCTGCACGCAGTGCACGGCAGGTGCGTGTGTGTTTATATACCTATGTTATAATATTTAGTGTGCTCCAGAGTTCAGGAGCTGTGTGAAAGTCGAAGTGGCCGTCCTGGGCTCCCCGTCCTAATGAGCCTTATGGTTTCTGTGGACGTAAAGCAACATTGAACCATGCTTAGGCATTGGTCACAGTTTGTCCCTAATATGTCAACCGACATCCGAGGACATTATGCTCTACATCATCATCATCATTTAGTGTGCTAGTGTCCTCGGATGTTTTGAGGTTCGCATAGTGCTTCGTTGAACATTACAACGTGTCTAATTTAGTTCATGCTTGTTTGTATATAAACGTTTTTGTTTATATACCTATGTTATAATGTTTAGCGTGCTAGTGTCCTGGGATGTTTTGAGGTTCGCATAATGCTTCGTTGAAATTTTTAATGCGTCTAATTTTCTGCATGCTTGTTTGCATGGACCATTTTGCTTTACTTCCACAGAAGCGAGGTTGCTTATTAGGGACGGGGAGGGGGGGGGGGGGGGGGGGGGGAGAGAGAGAAAGGTCGAGAGAGTAAAGGCTCGACCGCGGATACCGCCCGAAAAAGACCGGAGAGACCGTGGACCGCCGCCAGAACGATGGAAGTGTTAAGGCGGTGTCCCCTCGCCATTGCGCAGCGACTAGTGCACCGCGCAATTGCTGTTTCAACTGCCGTGCTGGGTAGAGTCACAAGGACAATGTCCGTTTCACTGCTGTTGAGGAACAACCCGAAGTGAAAGAAGTCCAGCTTTCGCAGCCCAGCTCCACCTCCCTGCTCATGATCTCTTCTGGACTAACTTGAGGGTCCAGCTCCATCTCCCTGTTCATGATTTCTTCTGGGCTAACTTGAAGGTCCAGCTCCACCTCCCTCCTCTTGATCTCTCGCCCTGATATAACCGCACCGGTTGACTGGGCGTAAAACACCAACTTACTTACTTACTTACCTCTTGATTTCGCCTTGAACCCTGTTGTTTGTATATAAACGTGTTTGTTTATATACCTATGTTTGTGAGCATAGTTCAGGAACTGTGGGAGAGTCGAGGTGGCCGTCCTGGGCTGTCCGTCCTAATGAGCCTTCTGGCTTCCGTTGACGTAAAGATTTATTGAACCATGCTTCGCCATTGGTCACAGCTTGTCCCTAATATGTCAGCCGACATCTGAGGACATTAAGCATCACTTCATCATCATACCTATGTTTGTGAGCCGGTTTGGCCTAGCGGTAAGGCGATAGGCTGGTCAGCGGAAGGACCTCGGTTTGATATCGCTTCGGCTCTCCTTTCTTTTAAAAAAGTTGTGGTTTGTGGACACTGTCTTGTGACTTTGTCCATCACTACCTACTGAAACATTAAAATGGCTCTCATCGCTGCCCACTGAATGCGGAATCATTCTGGTGGTGACAGTGTAGCAATAGGTATATAATCTCCCTCTTCCCCCACCTCCATACCCCTTCCCCTCTTCCCCCCGTCCCTAATAAGACTCATAGTTTCTGTGGACGTTAAGCACCATGTTTACTTACCTATACCTATGTTATAATATTTAGCGTGCTCGTGTCCTGGGATGTTTTGAGGTTCACATAATGCATCGTTGAACTTTGTAATGTGTCTAATTTTTTTAATGCTTGTTATTTTTTATTCTAATGCAGTTTAACAGCAAATACACTGCAATACACGACAATAATGATTACAAGGTAACTTGTCTAAAACTGTAATTGTGCGACTTACTTATAAAAAAGGAATTCAGGAAATTATTGTTATTATTTATCTGTTTATTTGATCCAAACACATAAAAGATTCTTTTTATCTTTTTATAACATTTTTTTTTAAATCTCTATTTGGCCGCAGTTTAAATGTCCTGTGTTTACAGAGTATCAATAAATATTCTTGATTCTTCTGGCCTTGCACCCTTGATGAGAAAGACAGACAGACAGGCAGGCAGGCAGGCAGACAGGCAGAAAAACAGGCAAACAGACAGGCAAAGTTATAACTGGAGATAACTACCATAGAAAATCTACTGTAGTTTCTCTTTGCTTCTTTCTTCTTATTCTTCTCCCCATCCACCCTATCTCCGTCTGTCAGTCAGTCTGTCTATCTCTGTCCTTGTCTATCTCTGTGTTTCTGTTTGTCTGTCTGTCTCTGTCTTTGTTTATCTCTGTGTTTCTCTGTCTTTCGGTCTGTATGTCTGTCTGTCTGTCTGTATTTCTGTCTCTGTTTGTCTGTCTGTCTTATAGCAAATGAGTTGGTGCCTGAAGCACACGACAGTTTCATGTGAAACCCTTTGTACGTTCTCTTCATTTGTTTCGTCTTTTATCGATGAGTACTTGTCCCATTTTTCCTCTCTCCTATTTCGCTTACATCAATTCGAGATTCTATCTTTATAACTGCCCCCCCCCCCTCCCCCACCCGCCAACCCCCCCCCCCACCCCCCCGCCCCCAACCCCCACCCACTCTCGCCCGGTTGTTTGGACTAGGTTCATATGAACTGGTAATAGCTCGATTAGAGGAAAGAAAACTTTTTGTGCCCAGCCCACGTGAAACAAAACAACAACAAAAGTGTAGAATGTTCGCTGATCGACGCTGATGATAAGAAACCTATTCACAGCAGCCGTTAGCGGACGACGTCAAGCCACGTGGTACGCGCCTGCGCACACGCACGCTAGCAGAGTGATGAGTGCTGCGATATTCATATTGGTATAGAAATGAGATTTGATTTTGGCGTACTCTTTCTTTCAAGGACGGGCTGCTGGATTTTCATGGCCGGAAATGAACGCTGAGGTGTAACGAGACGTTCGTGCTGCTGGGGACTTCCTGTATAGAGACAGGTAAAAACCGCTGGGGCGGGGCAAAACGCAGTCAGAAGGTGAAGTGAAAAAAGAAGGGAGAAAACAAAGCTGGTAAGTTATTGTCATGGTGTTTACTGCAGGAAATTGTGCCCCTATCGTTCGCTGTGATATGCTATCAACTGCGATCGTCTAATGATATTGAATTTCATACAAAAAGCTCCCATCAAAGATAGAGATAGAGATAGCAGAGAGAGACTGACTGACAGCCAGACAGACAGAGACAGAGAGAGTCAGAGACAGAACAGACAGACAGACAAAGGGGAGAGAGAGAGAAACAGACACACAGGCAGAGCCTAGAGATAGACTGACAGAGAGACAAGAGAGAGATAAGAAGAAAAAAGAGACAGACGTGACAGAGCGAGGGGGAGAGAGAGAGAAAGAGAGAGAGAGAAAGAGAGGGGGAGAGAGAGACAGAGACAGAGAGACGGAGACAGAGAGAGACAGAGAGAAGAAAAAAAGAGAGTGGAGGGGCAGAAAGAGAGCGAGAGAAAGACAGACAGACAAATGAGAGCGAGAGAAAAACACAGATAAATGAGAGACAGAGAGGCAGACAGACAGACAGGGACAGACAGAGACAGAGAGAGGGAGAGAGAGGGGGGAGGGAGGGCGGTGAGAGATGGAGAGAACGAGTGAAAGAGGGGGGAAGGGGGGGGGGAGGTGAGAGAGGAGGGGGAGGTGGAGGAAGGATGTTGGAAAGCGGAGCGTGGAGTGTGGTTAACAGCAAAAGAACAGACCTTTCCAACAACTCTAGACCGGTGAACGGCAACAACTTCCTCCCTCCTAACCCCCACCCCCCACCCCCCACCCCACCCCCACCCCCGGCC
>JABMCL010001349.1:140000-155000 GCA_018857735.1 Alviniconcha marisindica | reverse complement strand
TTAAACAACACAAAACATAGTTCAGAAAATGTTCGGTGGAAACAAATTTTAAAGATAATACACTAACAAAGGAAACACCTTTCTCACATAACAGACGGACAGATACTACACTAACAACATCATCGTTCTCTTAGTGAATTATCTGTCTGTTTGTCGCTTGAGAAAGCCACTTCCACTAAAAATGTGCACATGATCTGTACTGTCTGTTCAACGTATCTAACCTTTTTTCTTTCTTTTTTTAAAGTGTGTGTGCGTGTGTGTGTGTGTGCGCGCGCACCCGCGCGCGTGCGTGCGTGCGTGCGTGCGTGCGTGCGTGCGTGCGTGCGTGCGTGCGTGCGTGCGTGCGTGCGTGCGTGCGTGCGTGCGTGTGTGTGTGTGTGTGTGTGTGTGTGTGTGTGTGTGTGTGTGTGTGTTGACTAAATTTTGACTTTAAGCAGTCAACTTTGTCTCAGTTTTTTTGTTTTGTGTTTATGTGTGTTCGTGCGTGCGTGCGTGCGTGCGTGCGTGCGTGCGTGCGTGCGTGCGTGCGTGCGTGCGTGCGTGCGTGCGTGCGTGCGTGCGTGCGTGCGTGTGTGTGTGTGTGTGTTTATTTGTTGTTGTTTTTTTATTGCTTTTTTTATTTTTTTATTTTAATTCTGATGGTTTACACGTATTGCGAAAGAAATCTCGAAAGAAAATAGCACCACCGTTAAATAAAACTACAATAAAAGTACAATAAAAAAATAATATTCTATACGTGACACTACACTGTCACCCTCAGAATGATTGTGCGTTCAGATGAGCAGCGGTGAAAGCCACTTTAATTTTTCATTGGTTTTCGAGGGGCAAAGTCATAATGACCGTGTCCATAAACCACAACTTTTGCAGAGAAAAGAGTTCGAGTTCCTTCTGCTTACCAACGCAAAGCCTTACCGCTTGGCTCGATTTTAAACTACGTGTCCATTTTTCGGGCTGTTATTATAAACGACTCAACATTGAGTTTGACCCACGGCCTCCTAAAGTATGAAACACATTATTTTGTGCTTCGTGCGTAGTCGTCGTCAACTTTATTCTCGGTACCGCAGAGTTTCAAAGAAGAGTGATGGTATCTGTCATCAACACAAATGAAAACTCAGATGCACATAATGGGAGAGGCCGCCCGTACACATTGCAATTGACTGTCGGGCGCACATTTTTACTGGTTTTCTGTCCCTTCTCTTCCTCCTCTCTCTCTCTCTCTCTCTCTCTCTCTCTCTCTCTCTCTCTCTCTCTCTCTCTCTCTCTGTCTGTCTGTCTGTTTGTCTCTGTCTCTGTCTCTGTCTCTCTCTCTCTCTCTCTGGAAGTTATTATGCTCCATGTATAAATATGTATTGATTCAAGTTTTGTATACTTGCACTGACACCATTATACTGATTTTTACGTAAAGATGAACAGCAAACGTCAACCGTTCCTCTTCTTCCCCCCCCCCCCCCCCCCCCTTTTTTTTTTTTTTTTTTGGTAACTGCACCCACCAACCACGACGTCCGACAACTAACTACAAACTAAGATAACCCTTAAACCGAGATTCGAACCCACGACAGTTAGCAGATCCGTCGGCTCGCAGAAACGGGCCGGCGCCTTGCCACTCGGCTGAAAGCGGGCCACCCAAGAATCCCACACGGCCGGAACATCATAAATAAACGACGATCGATGCCCCTCGCTCGATCCTCGCTTCCATTGGTTTGCTGTCGCGGCCGCCTTCCTGTCGAGAGGACAAAGATAGCATAGACACCATCAGCGCGCGAGTGGGAGGCGCACGCCGCTTGTGGCCAATAAGTGGGCGGAGTTACAGGTGAATTTGCAATTGGCACGTGCCTACAAAACGTCAGAAAGCCTCATTTTCCGCCCCGAGGGAGGTACTGAGTATTCATAGCTGAAAATGAAACTGAGAATTTCCGCTTGAATAAGAAGTAAATAGTCACTAATATATACGTTATATGTACAAGAAAAACATATTTATGACTGAAGAGAAAAGGAATAAGCAAAAGCATATAAACTTAGATATATTTATATATACGGATTGATAAAAAAAAAAAGTTGTTAATAAAAAAAAAAAGTCGTTTGTAGGACAGTGTAAAACTTGGTGTTTTATGCCCAGTCAACCATTACGGTTATATTAGGGCGAGGTACAGGACATAAATGAATCCAGATACAGCAAACAGGGTACAGGAAAACAATGGGAAAGAGGGTGGGCCGAGAGGGGTACGGGCGGGAATGGGGGGGAGGGGGAGGGAGTGCAGGACTTCACCTTACGCGGTGAATCGTTTCTGAAAGTTATTGAAGAAAATAAACAACAATCTGAATATTAGACAACAGAGAAGTATAGATTGCGCTACTTTACTGTTACTAATTAACGGAAGAAGAAAAAAGAGAGAAAAAAAGAGAGGTCGGTACCCTTTTAAATGGAAGAAGAAAACAGGAAAAGGAACGAAAGAAGACAAAGGAATAAAAGAAAAAGAAGAAGACTGATATGGAAAGGTCGAGACCCGTTCTAAAGGATTCACTAATGTATGACTAATTTAACGGAAGACAAAACAAAAATCGAAAAGCGGAAGAAAGAAAGAAAGAAAGAAAGAAAGAAAGAAAGAAAGAAAAAGAAAGAAAAAGAAAGAAAGAAAGAGGAAGTAGAAGATGAAAAAAAGAACGAAAGGGAGACCGACAAGAAGGGGGGGGGGGGGGGAGAAAGAAAGAAAGAAAGAAAGAAAAGAAGAAAAGAAAAAAAGACAAAAAGAAAGATTTGGGGAAGTAGAAGAGAAGAAAAAACGAAAAAAAACGAAAGGAAGACCGACAAGGAAGGAGGGGGGGGGGGAGGTGACAACGAAAGATAAAAAGAAGAGTATGCAAAGTCTAGTAAGAAAATTAACAGCCAGTTTTGCAAGCAGTTCAAAGTACAAACGGGAAACCAGAGAAGCAAACAAAGAGGCAGATAGACAGTAATTCATTCATTTGGATTTTCACGTCCCACCAGGCGATGGGATCACCTAAACAGTCTAACCCGCAAACACATGTATATTGCATTCCTAGGTAGGGGAAGCATAGTATGTACACATGTCGATCTATGCATCAATTTCACATTGGTTCGGGTTTGAATCGGTTAAAACTTTCAACAAGAATCGACCTGCTACTGTATCCTGAAGAGGCGACGTCGATGTACAGAGCACACACTGAAGGTGTAGCAACCCCAGCAGACGACACCACGCGCAGATCAAATCTCCGCCAACCCCCACCTCCCATTCTCACCCCACTGAAACCACCCCCACCATTTCTTTCCCTTTGCTTTTGCTTTACACCTCGTCACACTGTGCTCTTCGGCGCAAACGCGCGCACGCGCAGTGACAGAGGACAGCAGACGACAAGAAAAAGCAGCAGACGACACTTTCACGGACGATTTTCGCTTTGGGTCGTGGGCGGTGCTGATCGAGCTTCTGGTTCGCAGAGCTGATGTAATCATCCACGCATCGAATTCAAACAGCGCACCGCTTGAGACAGTTAGAAAAACGAACAAACCGACAACTGGGCGGAGATAGCGACGGAAAGCGAGAGAGCCCTAAAAGCGAGAGAGCACAGAAGGGGGAGAGAAGGTTGAACATTCGAGAAGTGACGGCTTTCAGTCAGCACTCAGGTGACAACGGAACAACATGGATTTGAGCGATTGCAGTAGCCGTCAGATTCCAGGTAAGAGAGTTTTCGCCTTTGCTGTTGTTGACAGGGTATCACTGCCGTTAGAACAGCATAGACGCCTGATTTGTTGAACGATTGAATTATATGTAGAATTTGTCATTTATTACATTAATCAAAACTTCGTAATTATTTATTCGTTTCAGTCTTTGTCATTCATTTGTTAATGTATTTATTAAAATAGCCTCGTGTGATAGATTTATAGGATGTTGCGATTTTTTCTTCGTCTTCAAAAACCACCCAATAACGGAATCGTGTGTGTGTGTGTGTGTGTGTGTATATATATATATATCCTTTGTGTTGAAAAAACGTACGCACTAGTACGCGCTTTGTGTTGATTGATTTTTAATCTACATTTATATTTAAATGTTTTGAGTGAAGTTTTTATTGTTTTTGTTGTTGTTTCTAAGTTGTGGTGTGCCCCCCCGTGTGTGTGTGTGTGTGTGTGTGTGTGTGTGTGTGTGTGTGTGTGTGTGTGTGTGTGTGTGTGTGTGTGTGTTTCACTTGAAACAATTTTTGTGTGTTTTCGCTGATTTGTCATTGTTGTAGTCGTTGTTGTTGGTATTTACTTTTTATTATCTGTTTACTTATTTATTAATTTTAGGGATGTATACATACATGCGCAATTATGAACATAAACTAATAAATAGGTATGCACACTTTTTTTAAATATTTTTTATTTGTATATTTATTAATTAAATTGAGGGATTATACATACATACGTAGCAGCACAAAAGAAGGTCCGGGTAATTCTGCCAAAAGTGCAGGTGGCAGGTTATAGCTAAACATACATACACCCTACGTATGTGGCTTTGCATGAAGTAATGTGACATGGTGCATGGTTGCATGGTGTACACAGAACGCGCCGAGACGGCAGCAGTTTCACGTGGCACCAGCCATGTAACAACCAAACAGTGCTGTAAGTACACCACTTCGGTGGATATTAAGATGCGCTCTAAAAAGCTACAGTTACTCATTTAAAATCAAATGCGACAAAAGCACAGTGAGTCTGCCCGAGAGCGGAGAACAGCGTTATATAAAAGCGATCATCATCATCATCATCTCTACTGATCTTGTAAATTATATGTCGCATTATAGTTGCAGCCTAATATGGAATAAACTAATTGGTCTCCTCATGAACAATTGCAGCGCGTTAAGCGTCTGATATTTTAGTGCAGTGTGTGCACGGTTACCTGCCTGCACATGTGTGGACCTGGTTTTGAGTGGACAGTCAACAGTTCAGCATTTCGCCTCCTGCTTCTGCCGGTAGTCTATATTTTCTGGCGGGGACTTATTCATAGCTTCAGCTCTTCCCTTTGTCGGTCTGTTTTTAAGCGGGTATTCAACGTTTGATTTCTTCATTTGACAGCATATTTGCGGTTATTTGAGGTAAATTTGGCTTTGGCGGTCTATGTGGGTATTTAACATTCAGTTTCTTCCTTCATCCGTCTGTTTTCCAGCAAATGTGTAGCTTTCATCTCTTCCTAAGGTCGGCCTGTTTTGCGGATT
Source organism: Alviniconcha marisindica (assembly GCA_018857735.1). Lineage (NCBI taxonomy): Eukaryota > Metazoa > Mollusca > Gastropoda > Provannidae > Alviniconcha > Alviniconcha marisindica. The sequence goes on along the minus strand of JABMCL010001349.1, from coordinate 149,795 downwards.
TTGCGAGTTATTTTTGTTTGTTTGTTTGTGTTTGGAACGTTTTGTTCTTTGTTTGTTTTGTTTCGTTTGTTTTTGTTATACATTTGCAATGGGAATTGTTTTCTTTCTTTCTTTTCCTTTTGTCGGACTTTTCTTTTTCTCCACTGGCTAGTGGGTATTCAGCACTTCACTTATTCATTTTGTCAAAAAACACAGAAAGTTAAAGAACAAACCAACCAACCAACCAACCAACAAACAAAGAAGCTTATTTTAATTAGACGATGCAAGGCATGTGCACATTTAAGTGAAAACACCTTTCTCAAGCAACAGACTTAAATTTTTTTAAATTATTATTATTACCTTTAATCGTGTTTCAGAACGCTAGCAGTCATATTTGTTAATTTTCTTTGTTTCTGTTGTTTTCTTTCCTTCTTTCTTTCCTTCTTTTTTTTCTCTTTTTGGCTGGGCGTAAAACACTTTTTTTTTTCTTTTTTCTTTTTCTTCTTCTGTTTTTCTTCTACTTTTCCCGCTTCTTTCTTCCCTTTCCCTATTTTTGTTTTGTTTTGTCGGGGGTAGTAGTGAGATGGCGGGGGGGAGGGGGGGGGGGGTCTGATTTTTTTAATTTTTATATTCTCTCTTTATTTTAATTTTTTTATTAGGTATGTAGTCAACATTTCCTCGTTGTGTCGATCCGTTAGTGAGTGTCGAAAGTTTCATAGCTTGCCTTTTGGCGACCTGTTTTTCAGTGAGCATGGTAAACATACGCTACATTACAGTACGAAAAGGAGAAGAAACGGAATTTTTACACCCAGTCAACCCAGGTTATATCGGGGTAGATCACACAGTACAATACTATGTGACTTATCAAACCTTTCCAGGAAACTGCTGAAATTGTCTACAGTATACGTATATATCTGTTTATCTAACTATAAGTGTGTGTGTGTGTGTGCGTGTGTGTGTGTGTGTGTGTGTGTGTGTGTGTGTGTGTGTGTGTGTTGTGTGTGTGTGTGTGTGCGTAATAAAAAACTAACTAATTTTAACACAACTCCATTTTAATTTATCAGCAAACATTCGAGTAGCATAGTGCATACACTAACAGTCAAACACTGTCCATAGATTTACAGGTGTACCGCTAAAATATTGTTTCAATTAATCCCAAACAACACCCCCACTCCTACACACACACACACACACACACACACACACACACACACACACACACACACACACACACACACACACACACACACACACACACACACACACACGCATGCACACACACCACACACACACACACACACACACACACACACACACACACACACACACACACACACACACACACACACACACACACACACACACACACACACACACACAATTACTAACGTTTTGCACGCGGCTATTGACCATTGTTGAATAAAGCGAAGGGAACGACGGAAAATTAGCTTTTGTAATTAGACAAGAATGCTTCCTTCCCCGAATAACACACATAATCATGACGTTGGCTAATTAGTCGTTGGTATCCGTTTCTCACTGCGCTGGGGGAATGTTCTGATTGTGAGGAAAAAATGATGAAGGCAAAATAATTTGAATTAGTTGAGTTTTGAATCATTCGGCACGCCTCTCTCTCTCTCTCTCTCTCTCTCTCTCTCTCTCTCTCTCTCTCTCTCTCTCTCTCTCTCTCTCCTCACCTCTACACACACTACACACACACACACACAACACAAACACACACAACACTACACACACACAACACACACACACACACACACACACACACACACACACACACACACACACACACACACACACACACACACACACACACACACACACACACACACAGAGGAACGACCGCACGCACATACCACGACCGCACTGATGGAATGTAAAGAGGAGAGAGAGAGGGGGCATCTGGAGGGGAGAGGGGGGTGGGGTGGCGATGGAAGGGGGGGCTTAGTATTAAGATTTGTGGTAATTGTTTGCATGGGTCAGATTTAACTAAATTTTAACGGCATGGGAGGATTGAAAGTGACGGATGTCAGAAGGGAGAGAATTCCCTTGCTTTGGAACACAGTAGGAGAAACAACGCTGGCCAAAGGTTTTTGTTCTAACATGGAGGATATGAAGTATCTCTGTGTCTGCAGAAGAACGAAGCTGCCTGGAAGGGGTGTACACAGTGAGAAACCCAGAGAAGTAGGAAAGGAGATAAGACAGAGAAGAAATTGTTACTGATAGTTGACAGTTTGTCAAATGTATAACAAACTGTATACTTTGTATGCTGTATAGTTTTATTATGCTGGGCAAAGCGTGTTTTGTGCGAAAGCTAGTTGCATGAAGAGTTCAAAATAGTGCACTTGTTTGCATTGTCATCGTGGAGTAACACTCAGTTCAGGTTTGACCTAAGCCACGTAACATGATATCGATATCGGTGTTACTCACAATGCGAACGATGCAGCAAACAGACTGTGCGTCGTCCGGATATGAACCGTGACAGGGCGACTGTAAACGTCAAGAATCGATCACGCATTTTGTAACAGAAATAGGCAGCTTATCACGTCATGATCTCACACGGTAATAGACACACGACTGTTTGCTTAAATGTGGTGTTGTCCCCCCGACGCCGGGCAGATTGTGAACAATTAGCAGAGAACAGTTTCAGGTGGAACTTCAACACCGTCTTTATGATTGGCGGGTCACGCGGGTCTGGGGTGGTGTCTGTATGATCTGCTCCATTAACTCACGCGTTTGCCGCAAGCTTTGGTGAGACCGTTCCGCCACAGCGCAAAAGAACACAGGACTTGTGAATCTTTGGCTTTAAGATCTTGCAGGTAGTGTTTTGGGGAGATCGTGATCTTGGAGGACCTGAAACATACTGTTTCACGTTGATTTTGCTCTCTCTCTCTCTCTCTCTCTCTCTCTCTCTCTCTCTCTCTCTCTCTCTCTCTCTCTCTCTCTCTCTCTCTCTCTCTCTCTCTCTCTCTCTCTCTCTCTCTCTCTTCTCTCTCTCTCTCTCTCTGAGTTTGTGTTGTTGTTGTTGCCTGTCTGAACATATTGTCTAGCCTGACCTGCTGCTACTCCTGCTTTGTTGTCTCTCTCTCTCTTCTCTCTCTCTCTCTCTCTCTCTCTCTCTCTCTCTCTCTCTTACTCGACTCTCCTTCGCTGGCAGATGTCGACTGCCCTGCCACGTAACTGTATCTGACTGTTGTTGTTCCACCTAAACTGTCGCTTTGTTGTCGCAAGTTATAAATCTTTCTGTGATCTTCTGCTAGCTCTCTCTCTCTCTCTCTTCTTTTCCTCTCTCTCTCTCTCTCTCTCTCTCTCCTCCCCTCTCTCTCTCCTCCCCCTCCCCCCCCGTTCTGTCTGTCTGCCTGTCTGTCTGTCTGTTTGTTTTGTCTTTTGTCTCTTCTCTGTCTCTCTCTGTCTCTCTCTTCTCTCTCTCTCTCTCTCTCTCTCTCTCTCTCTCTCTCTCTCTCTCTCTCTCTCTCCGTCTCTGTCTGCCTGTCTGTCTGTCTGTCTGCCTGTCTCTGATTCTGTCTCTGCCTGCCTGCCTGCCTGCCTGCCTGCCTGTCTGTCTCTCTGTCTGTCTCTCTGTCTGTCTCTCTCTCTCTCTCTCTCTCTCTCTCTCTCTCTCTCTCTCTCTCTCTCTCTCTCTCTCCATTAAAAAAAGTCTTCGCGAGACATACTCCAAAAAATTCGCGTAGGCAGGATGTACGACTGACCTAAGCCACGTAACATGATATCGATAAAGACGGTGTTGTTGTTCCACCTGAAACTGTACGCTTTGTTGAATGCGCAAGAATTATGAGAAGGTCTTTCGTGTGATCGTTACATAGCGATAGCTAATTTGATGTTCATATTATTGCCATAAAACCCAACCGCTTTACGACTAGACGTTAAATGACTGGCTAGTAAACAGAGACTTGTCTGTATGAAGCTTAAGCCGATTTACGTTGAAACAGAGCAGGCTAGATGAGTTAAGTTACATAATTCATACACAGGCAGCATCAACATTAAAGTGGCGAAGAAGACATTTCCGCCACTGCTGATTGTACGTGAATTTGTTCTCAATTGGTCTTCAGAAAGTAAACATGGCGCTTAACGTCCACAGAAACCATAAGGCTTATTAGGGACGGGTGATCTTCAGAAAACAACAACTTTGAAGAGCAGTCCGATACATTTTGCTATAGAATTGGTTGACGGCAATTGGAATCTTTGGTGAAATACAGCGAGTGATACTCGATAATTATGCTGTTCTAGCTTAGGAAACTATTGAATAAAAGAGACACAGTTTAGTACAATTGTTGCACAAATTAATTTTGTATCAAACCTGCTCACGAAACGAAAATCACATTTGAGAAATTATAAAAGCATTCTTTGATTGTGCAGAACTTTAGATCTATGTATAATAATTATATGGGACTGGAACGCTTTTTTATTTAATTTTAATTTTATGTCTGTTCATATCAAGGTAATATTAGCTAGAAGTGAGATAACTACACTGTTCAAAGCAATAGAGTACAAATATTATGAGTCGGGCACACACGCATGCACGACCACACATACACGCAGGCGCTAAAATAGCAGAATAATCTTTATTAAAATTTCTTTTTATGCTCGTCTTGTCGATAATGTTGATGTTGGTGACGTCATTTGAGTACTATCTAGGCCGTACTAATGTGAGTAATTTTGCTTCTTGCATGGCCCAACTGTTCTGTCGTTAATGTATTGTTATGTATGAAATACATAAAAAAATTGTTTCAACCAGCTAACGTTTTCTAATGTTTTCTTCGTGCTTTGTAAAAGTACTCGTTCTATACGGCCTGTGCCATTAGAACAGAGATAGCCACGGTCAAACCTGAATAAAATAATATTAAACAGACAACAACAAAAAACTCTTCTTTTTTTTCTTCTTTTTTTCTTTTTCAGTTTACCGGTCTTACACGACACACGACTTTCGAATGAAAGAAGGACTTTGTAGTTCAGATCACATAATTGTATATTTGCTTATTTACCAACGCAAGGAAATGGATTTGGTCAGTAGATACCGGTACAATTTTTTGCCGAACTCAAGAAATACACAATATTTTATGAAGCAGTTTGAATCGGCTCTAAAGATAAAATCACTTTAGTGCTACACGATCCACGAAACACTATGCGAAGGTTATGATTTTTTTCTTCGTTGTCTTTTGTTTTCATTCTAACGAAGATGTCTCTGATTTTCATGGCAATAACATTATAGCAAGCAGTTAAACTTCCACGTAGATCCAGCAATGATATTTCCTTCTATTTTGGTATTCTTAATGAGACATGTCCTTTTTATCTGGCCAGGAGATTGGCCTACAAAATTTTCGTTTCCAGAACGTTTTGTCCTGTTAGATCCTGTGAAAATGTGCGTCACATTCGCCTAATAATTGTAAGAAGTAAAACGAAAACAAAACGTAAGATAGAGAGAGAGAGAGAGAGAGAGAGAGAGAGAGAGAGAGAGAGAGAGAGAGAATTGGCTTTTAACGCTCAGGCAATCTTTGATATTTTTGCGACTCCTCAAATGATGCGACTCAAATAATCTTTGAAATTTTCGTTTCCAGAACGTTTTGTCCTGTTAGGTCCTGTGAAAATGCGCGTCACATTCGCCTAATAATTATAAGAAGTAAAACGAAAACAAAACGTAACGTAGAGTGAGAGAGATAATTGGCTTTTAACGCTCATGCAATCTTTGATATTTGGGCGAACGAAAAAAAAAAAAGAAAAAAGAAAAAGACAGGGACATACACATACATATACAATTATATACAATTATAACGTGTGTGTGTGTGTGTGTGTGTGTGTGTGTGTGTGTGTGTGTGTGTGTGTGTGTGTGTGTGTGTGTGTGTGTGTGTGTGTAAATGAGTGTGTTACAATCGTAACCGCCTATGGGCAGACAAGTTATAATTTCACGCTGACGATCAAGTGTTCATTTACTCAAAATAATCCAAATTCAAGATTGTCTATTTTACCCCTTCGACAGTCCTTGATCAAAAATTCGCGCTGTAGAATCCATTTGAAAACATCTGCCGTCCAGCACCGCAATCAATCTCAAATCAAGCAGAGTGACTGTGAGACTGCAAACGGGCACAATTAATGATGCCACAGAACCACAACGACCACATTCTACTATAAAGCGTGCAGTACTTAAAGGCCAACCGATAATGATGTATGCGACGGAGACTTGAGCGAAAAGGACTTTGACTAACAGGGATTTGCGGTAACGACTTTGACAGACCGAACAACCATGTGTCCAGATTGGCCGTGGGCGGTTATGGTGGAGGCAGATGGGGGCCGGGATAGTGCCCTTTGGCAGCCAGCCACATCATTTGAGGAGTCGCAAATAAATTTCGTCGAGTTGCACGAGCAGAAGCCTATAAATCCGACTTCTTTGACCACAGATCGTGGACGGACATGAGTGTGTTTTTACAGATCGTTGAAGTTAATTTATAGGGTGCTGCTTGGTTGAATGCGCTCGAATTATGAGAAGGTCCATCGTGCGATCATTACATAGCGATAGCTAATTTTATGTTCATAATTTTAACCTGAAGACAGGTTCAACAGCATTTTACGAAATGCCGCCAGTTATTGTGCCTGCACATCTTTACTCAATCCAGATGGATACAGTTACTGTTTTATCAAAATAATCCTTTTATTCCATCCCTTTTATTGTATTCTTTCTTTCAATTTTCCTCCCCCCCCCACACACCCTCTTTCTCTCTCCCTCTCTCTCTCTCCCTCTCTCTCTCTCTCTCATTCTTTTTTTACTTAACAGTTTCATTCCCAAATTTTATGTGTTTGAATAGTCTTTGTCGCTTTTACTGATTTTTTCTCTCTCACAGACAGATCTGTGTAAAGGCGCGACTGCACGTGCAGATATGTATGACTGACTGTCGGTGTTTCCGTAATATACTCATGCATTTACATGCAGATTCCAAAATTTTATAGGCGTGCGATTTTCATAAGTGTGTGTTTGTGGGGGGGGGGGGGGGGCTTTAACCTATATTCAAAGACACAGCAGTATTAAGATAATGATGATGTACACATGCTTTAGGGAAAAGTTCTTTTTCGATCAGAATAAAACTGTTTATCTTTGATAGAGACAACGGCAATGCATAAATGTCACATGTCACGTTCATTTTGTACAAAATCAATCTTTATAGTGGAATTGTTGATGTGAATGTTTGTAGGACATTGGTTTTATTGTTATGTGCGTTTTTATGGGTATTGTTTTCTTCTTAAGCGACATCTTTATAGCAGAATGGGGTGCTTGATGCTTGTTTGATTGCATGTAAATGTTTTTTATCACCCCGTTGTGTGTACAGCGCAGTGAGTTTAACTAGGATTGGAGAAATCACTTTGTAAGAATTATTATTATTATTATCAGATTGACTTCATGCTTTTGTCGGTACGCTTACATAAAATTGTACGGTATATGCGTTTGATATTGCTGAGATGCCAGTCTTTAGTTCTGCATGGATACTCACCGTTGAAAAAAGGGGGTTATTATCTTCCTCACTGTGTCTGTCTGTCTGCCTCTTTCCATCTCTCTCTCTCCCTTCCCACCCTCCTCCAACCTCTCTCTAATTCTCCCTCTCTCTTTGTTTCTCGCTGCCTGTCTCTCTGGTTATGTCTTCATCGGTCTCCCTCTCTCGCTCTTGCACCCTCCATCCACCCCGCCCCCAACACACACACTTTTCCCTCCCTCTCTCTCTCTCTTTGTCTGTCTGTGTCTGTGTCTGTCTCTCTGTGTGTGTCTGTCTCTCTCTTTCTGTCTCTCTTTGTCTGTCTGTCTGTCTGTCTGTCTGTCTGTCTGTGTCTGTCTGTCTGTCTGTCTGTGTCTGTCTGTCTGTCTGTCTGTTTCTCTCTCTCTCTCTCTCTCTCTCTCTCTCTCTCTCTCTCTCTCTCTCTCTCTCTCTCTCTCTCTCTCTCTCTCTCTCTCTCTCTCTCTCTCTCTGTCTCTCTCTCTCTGTCCGTCTGTCTGTCTGTCTGTCTGTCAGCCTCTCTCTCTCTCTCCCTCCCCCCCCCACCCCCCACCCCACAGCCCTCTCTGACCGTTGTCGTGGATGGTGCTTACAATGACAGCGCCGAAATGGAAGCAGAGGAGTGGCGACCTTACCCTGTGAGGTCTCTATCGGGAAGCGGGGGGACAGTTGGCTACTCCTGACAGGACACCAGTGTCCCCAAGGGAGGGGTGAAGAATGATAGGGGTTAACTTTATTAACGCAGAATCAAGCCGACCCTCTTCTCGCACGTTATGGCTCGCAGGCCGCAGCAGGGGCAATTAGTCCCACACGAGAGAGAGAGAGAGAGAGAGAGAGAGAGAGAGAGAGAGAGAGAGAGAGAGAGAGAGAGAGAAAAACACACACACACACACACACACACACACACACACACACACACACACACACACACACACACACCCCACACACACACACACCCGCACGCACGCACGACCACACACACACACACACACACACACACACACACACACACGGAGACAGAGAGAGGGGGAAGGGAGGGGGTATGAGAGGGAGACAGAGAGAGTCAGAAAAAGGGGGGGGGGTGTGAAAGAAGAGAGGGAGTCAGAGAGAGACACACACAGAGGGAGGGAGGGAGTGTGAGAGAGAGAGAGAGAGAGAGGAGGGAGGGAGTGGAGAGAGAGACACAGAGAGAGAGAGAGGGAGGGAGGGAGGGAGTGTGAGAGAGACAGAGACAGAGACAGAGAGAGGGAGAGGGAGGGAGGGAGAGGGAGGGAGGGAGTGTGAGAGAGAGAGAGGAGACAGAGAGAAAGAGGGGGAAGGAGGGAGTGTGAGAGAGAGAGGGAGACAGAGAGAGAGAGAGACACACACACACACACACACACAGAGGGAGAGGGGGGAAGGGAGGGAGTGTGGGGGAGAGAGGGAGACACAGAGAGACAGAGAGAGAGGGAGAGAGTGTGAGAGAGAGAGGGAGAGGGAGGGAGTGTAAGAGAGAAAGAGGGGAGAGGGAGGGAGAGAGTGTGAGAGGGAGAAGGAGGGAGGGGGTGTAAGAGAGAAAGAGGGGAGAGTAAGGGAGAGACAGAGAAAGAGTGACAGAAAGAGACAGAGAGGGAGGGAGGAAGAGAGAAATAGGGAGACAGAGACAGACAAACAGACAGACAGACAGATAGACAGAGACAGACAGAGGGAGAGAGAGAGAGGAAGGGAGGAAAAAAGAGAAAGAGAAGAAAAGGGGAGTGGGGAGGAGCGAAGAGAGAGAGAGAGATGAGGCCTTTTTCTATCGTTTGCTCTTTTATTCTTGGAAGGGGGCGGAGGTATCCAAATTTTGCCTTCAGAAAAAAAACAAAAAAACCCACAAAAACAACAACCAAACAAACAACCAAAAAAACAAAAACAAACACACCAAAAAAAAGGAAGAGAAAAGAAAAGCAGTCGCATGAGCAGCAAGTAACGAGCAAAGAAATAACAACAACAATTCGAGTAGCTTTCTCTTTCTCTATAAAAAATAATATTTTTCCTCGCCTCATCAGCATTAAATCAGCGCCTGTAGATGTACATTTGTTTTGGCACAAACGGTAATAAGACTGACTGCATGTTACGAGAAAAGAAGAAAAAACATCGTAAGCACAAATCAAAGTCGTGTTTGTGGACTAGAAATTAATTTCGCGTCAAACTTGATGATATGAACTAATGTTAGCTTACTTTAGTGATCGTGTTGACGGACTGGTTAATAATGATTGATATGGAGGCCAATACAGTTTTTAGATCCATGGTGTCGTTGTGAGCGTACCGCTCACACACACAC
>JABMCL010001349.1:130000-135000 GCA_018857735.1 Alviniconcha marisindica | reverse complement strand
TGACTTTAATCATGATTCCTCAATGGCAACTTTCACCCTTGATGTGGCGACCAACAACGGTGGGGAAGATCTCTCGGGCCGCGACGGCAAACAGCCGTGTGTCAACAAGAGGACACTGCCGTGCGATATTGTGCGCTGATCCGTCCCAACACGTGTCTCCTTTTCACATGCCGCTCCCCTCCCCCTCCCCCCCCCCCCCCCCCCCCCAGCACCGCCGCTCAACGCTCCCTCGCCTACTGCTTTCGCTCACCCACCCCCCACCCAGCCACCCACCAACCAAACCCACACCCCACTTTACAGAATTACCCTCCCTCCGCCTCCGTGCGGGTTTTCATCTCCACCTTGTCCTGTCACCTGCTGTCTCACACTGTCACACAGTATTCCACGTGTATGGGACCGCAGTGGCTTACATCATGCCTGATCAGTTTAAAGTCCGGGTTCGGTTCGCGAATAAAATTCATAGCAGATACTTCAGCAAACAAAATTAAAAGTCGGACGGGCCTGTAGTGTGAATGCGTGAGTGCGTGCATGCGTCTGTGTGTGTGCGTGTGTTTGTTTGTTTGTTTGTGTGTGTGTGGGTGGGGGGGGGGGGGGGGGGGGGAGGGGGAAGAAGTAAACAGGTGCTTTGAGCAGCCCAGACTGAGAAACATATGACATAAATATATCATCGCACCGAACGCAAGCGGATTTGTTTTTGTTTTAGTTTTAGTTTTGTTTTTGTTTCTGTTTTTTGACCGTCTGTCATTTTCATTTTCTTTTCTGTTTGTTTTTGTTTGGGTCTAGTCGCAGGCGTTCTGAAGACCTCTTCAGTTTAAACACGAAAGACAATTAACACAAGATAGGGGCAAGGCAAGATTATTATTTTTAAAGATCAAAAGCAATTCGATTTAAAAAATAATAATTCATTAACGATAAGCCATGTAGGCTTTGCGACCATGATAAATATATATATATATATTAAATATTGTTACAGTTATTGAGCAAATAATAAGTTATAATGCACTGATTATCAGATGACAACTTCATGTGCCTCCCACCCCCCTCCCCCTTCCCCCCTCACAAAGGGGGAAAAAGGGGGAGTCCTGGTTTGAGGGGGGAAGAAGACTAAAAGGATAGAAAAGAGACTAAGTTTTTTTAACTTAAAATAGAGGTTTTAAATGGGGTTTCGGGGGCGTAAATGGTGTAACAAAGGCATGCACAGACACATCCCTCACCTCACATCAGAGGCCTTCGTGTCCCAAACATCATACAACCGCCCTCCAATGGGAAACGTTAATCAAACGACAACAAACGCGGTTAAGTTTCGAGTCAACAGGTGCTTAACTTGAAGAGCTACCCGGAGCTGCAAACACGAGCACAAAGAAACTCCTGTTCCTCCACCCGGGGTTACAATAACAAACTCGGGCTTTGATTCTCAAACACGCGGAGGATCGGGGACGATTTAAGGGACAATACATTGCATTTCTGCGGGCCCAGTTCTTTTTAGCTGAGAGAGAGAGAGAGAGAGAGAGAGAGAGAGAGAGAGAGAGAGAGAGAGAGAGAGAGAGAGAGAGAGAGAGAGAGAGATTTTCATTCGGACTGACCGAGTATTCCTTTTGAAAATGATGGCTTGCATGCAAATGAAAGTTTTATTTTGACAGCGTGTACCAAACCTGTTTTTCGTGGTGTGTGATCGAGACATGGTGTGGAATGAGTGGCAGTCTCTCACCCCCCACCCCTACCACCCCCACCCCCACACCACCCACACCCACACCACACACACCACCTAAAACAGATTGCCGCCGTTCAGAAAAATATAATTATAATTATTGCGTATACCGTTTAGAATTGTTATGTTCTTCTTGCTTCTTCTTTTTGTTGTTATTATTGTTTTGTGTGTCTACTTGTGCGTCAATGCTTATGTGATGTGTGTGTGTGTGTGTGTGTGTGTGTGTGTGTGTGTGTGTGTGTGTGTGTGTGTGTGTGTGTGTGTGTGTGTGTGTGTGTGTGTGTGTGTGTGGTGTGTGTGTGTGTGTGTGTGTGTGTGGTGTGTGTGTGTGTGTGTGTGTGTGAGTGTGTGTGTGTATGTGGGTGGTGTGTGTGTGTGTGTGTGTGTGTGGTGTGTGTGTGTGTGTGTGTGTGTGTGTGTGTGTGTGTGTGTGTGTGTGTGTGCGTGCGTGTGTGTGTGGTGTGTTCTGTGTGTGTGTGTGTGTGTGTGTTGTGTGTGTGTGTGTGTGTGTGTGTGTTTTGTGTGTGTGTGTGTGTGTATGTGTGTGTGTGTGTGTGTGTGTGTGTGTGTGGGTGTGTGTGTGTGGGTGTGAACGTTTTATCATCAAAATAGTCACCTAACCTTAAAGTTACTGACCGCCCACAGAATTGTTTTGGTGGACACATTAACGATAAAGTTTTATAGTAAACATTGAAATGTACATCCCAGTTATTTCTGATCTAAGTAAAATCGAACTTTTCTCGATAAACTGATGTAAAGACTAGCATCCATCCATGGGGTCTTTAAAAAATATAGCGTCAAGCCCCTTTAAGCGTCAGTGAATTGAATGTTTATTTTGCTTCATTTTGTGCATCAAATGTATTACCTAATTGCTGACTTGGTTTATCTTTGCATCTGTTGTATTAGATATACTATTGTGTTGCGCGAAACTTATAGTGTGAATGAATGAATGACTGAAAATGTATATATAGCGCATAAAAAACTTCCACACAAAACCTTGCGTGTTCACAGCGCCAAATACACACAGTGCATACATGTAAGCCCTCGCAAACTAAAAACTACCAAAGGACACTCATGCCAAAAAATATAAACAGACCTACCCACCCACCCCTTCCCAAAAGTGCAACTATATTTAACAGTTAAATGTAAAAATGTATACAGAGTTACAAATAATGATAACAGAAAAAAGAATCAAACACACACACACACACACACACACACACACACACACACACACACACACACACACACACACACACACACACACACAAACACACACACACACACACACACACACACACACACACACACACACACACACACACACACACACACACACACACACACACACACACTCACACACACACTCATACACACACGCGCGCACGCGCGCGTGCTCACACACACACAAACCCAAAGACACACATTCATTCACACACACACACACACACACACACACACACACACACACACACACACACACACACACACACACACACACACACACACACACACACACACACACACACACACACATACACACAGAGTAATTGTGGCGACATCAACTTTGTGTGCCAGTGCTGCAGGAAGACGCCATCGACCCTGGTAGTAAATGCTTGCAATTCGCTTTGCCATTTTCTCCTTGTTCGTGCGAAAGACCTTGGATCAAACATTTATGGCACACAAACGATCTTCACTGAAGAAAAAGCGCCCTTCGGAAATCACCACCGGAAATCACATTTTCCTCCCTCTCTAAAAGGTTGCAAAGGGGGGAAATTGCACGCTCGCTACGCTTCAGCATGCGCCATGTGCGTGCTTGCACGCGCCGTCATCTCTCGTGCGTTACTCTGTGACCTTTTTTCATTCGTAAATGTTTTCGTTCTACTGTCTGTGACATTTGTCGCCGTCGAAGTCTTAATGCCGGGCGGACGTTGGTTCACAGCAATCAAAGAAGCTTTCTTCATTAAACTTTCATGGTGGTTGAAAACCCAGATTAACTGTTTCTTTCTTTTCTCTCCCTCCCTTCCACCAACGGTGCCACGTATACGTCATTGACTCACGGCACGCACTGCTTGTCATACGCTAAACGGCCTCTCCTCATTCTGTCCTCCAATTTCCGTGATTGCCGCCACAGTTGACTGGCAAAACGCAAGCAACGTGGCTGCGTCGGTCAGGTACTGTTTTCGATATTTGATCACGCGGCTTCACGGAAGCTGTTGGCAGAGTTTAAGTAAAAGGTGTATTACATCAATCTGTACATCAGGCTATACTGTTACACATTATACAGCGCTGCTTTATTATGACATGCATAATGTAATTGTATACGTATGCCGTATACGTATGCAGTTAGTTAGTCCTTGGAGTTTAATCTTACATCAAGCAAACAGGGTTATTTCGGAACCGCAGTAACAGAAATGTTACCAGCAGTAGTTTAGTATACATTTTGTAAAGCTTTATATATATATATATATATATATATATATATATATATTATATATATAGAAGAGAAGAGAGAGAGAGAGAGAGAGAGAGAGAGAGAGAGAGAGAGAGAGAGAGAGAGAGAGTTAGTTAGTTAGTTAGTTAGTTAGTTAGTTAGTTAGTTGGTTGGTTGGTTGGTTGGTTGGTTGGATGGTTGGTTAGTTAGCGCTTTGAACCCAGTCAACCACGTAGGATTATATCATAGCTAACACACACACACACACACACACACACACACACACACACACACACACACACACACACACACACACACACACACACACACACACACACACACACACACACACACACACACACACACACACACACACACACAGCGACTAAAGAAAAGAAAACTGCTACAATGATTTTCACCTGCATGCAATTGCGCAATCACTGATAGTAGGCTAGGAAAAGCCTGTTTAATAATGCGTAAATTAAATCGATTAATAGACTCTGCCACACTTGAACGTGGAAATACTCTTGAGACATGTATTACCAGCCTTTCAAACTTCAAGCAGAGGAAGCTTCGGTGCTGAATTTTGAAGCGTCGACGGACGCTCAGATCAAGTGCGCAAGAATTGATTTTAATCACAAATGTCGTAAGCCTTCCGCCAGGATTTAGCTATTCATGCGCTAATTTCCTAACAGGCAAAGTGTTCTGCAACAAATCGGCCGCACGTGCACTATTGTGATCTCGAATTAAGATACCGCGATTTAATTATTTGTGGTGGTTCTTTGTTGATTGTTCGGTTTGACCTCACACGAATCATGCAGCCTTCCAGTACAACTGGGAGATCAGTTAGTTTGGCTG
>JABMCL010001349.1:122500-125000 GCA_018857735.1 Alviniconcha marisindica | reverse complement strand
TCATCCGGTATTCAAGTAACCTGCAAAGAGCGGGAGTAGATCAGCTGGTAGAGCGTCCCACTGAAAAGCCAGGCGATAGCGGGTCCGACAGAAAAGCTAGGCGCAATACCGACGCGGGTTCGAGTCAAATCAAATCAAATCAAATAATCTTTATTGTTCGTAATTGTACAATGCAAAAACAACAACAACAACAACAAAAACAAAAACAAACGGAACAAATCACACAACGGTTTAAGAAGCTACATTTAAAATAAATAAATTAGAATCCCCGGTGCGGCAAGGAATTTTTCTCCCAGTCAACTTTCAGTGCGGACTCTCCTACGGTGTTCGTACAGCCCCGTGTGCAATCGTAAGGATCATATTTAAAATCAGAGTAAAAAAATCCTAAACATCGGTAGTCATACCACGGTTTGGACACACGAAAGAATTGCACCCTCTGCTAGGAATGGGTGGCGCTGCTCCTGCGGCTGCTGTGCTTTACTCAAGTAAGGCGACCCGAATTTCCCGCAATAGAAGAGGAAGTACCAAAATCAAAACTGAAAACAAGAAAAACCACAACAACAAAACAACAACAACAAAACCAATAAAAACAATTTAAAAACCACAACAAACCACAACAGCAAAGGATTAAAAAACAAACAAAACAAAACAAAAAACACACAAACAGCAACATGTCCACCAACGATGCATCCTCACACAACATCCACTCAGGCGTGTCTCTACTCTCTACTGTCACCAGCCGTGCAGAACGAGCGCCAGCCCCGCAACACGGCCCAGGTGAGGGAGGACCAGATCGAACGGGAGCTGGAGGGACACCCGCTCCCGTCCAACGCCACCGTGTCCGCCACCCACCCCGCCTTCTCCCCGACCGCCAACCACCGCTTCATGACGGGGCTCATGCCGGCCGAGCCGGCCACCGCCAAACACGACTCGGACGAGGCAGGTAGGAGAGCAAGTACGTATGTCCATACAAACCCAGTCAGCAACAAGGATAACAAGAAAATAACAAAAAGCCCCCCCCCCCCCCCCCCCCCCCCCCAACAAGAAGAAAGGGCCCCCTACAACATCGATAATAAGAAGGCCCCCCTCCCCGACACACACACCCACCCTCCCCCACCTACCAGGAAGAAAAGCCCGCACCTAAATAACAGAACAAAAACAACAATGCAAAAAAATAAACAAAGCGCAAATAAAATTAATACACCCCCTACCAATACAACAGCAAAAGCTAAACAAAAAGCAACGGCAAAAACAAACAAAAAATGCACACACACACACACACACACACACACACACACACACACACACACACACACACACACACACACACACACCACACACAAAGCACAATACACACTACACAACAAAGCACAATACAACACTACACAACAAAGCACAAACAACACTACACAACAAAGCACAACACAACACACACACACACACACACACACACCACACACACACACACACACACACACACACACACACACACACACACACATACAATTTGCGACATTCTGACTGGCTAAAGATCGTATAATTGACAGCCCAGAACCTTCAGCCGGAAACCTTGTATGCTCTAATACCCCTTGTCCTTTTGCAGACGAGAACATTGACGTGACGTCAGTGGAACAGGAGCGCCCTATGGCCATCCAGCACGTGAGCACGGGCACTGTGTACGCAGAAAGCGCCCTCTATCCCCCAGGCCCTGAAACCCTGTACGAGTGTTCAGCTCGGCTCCTCTTCATGGCAGTCCGATGGGCCAAAAACCTCCCTTCCTTCGCCAACCTTCCCTTCAGAGACCAGGTTAGCTTGACTGACTGGAATCATTTGTACCGATCTTTATTTTCCCTTGCCGACTGGAAAGACATGCACACAAATTATGAAACCTTAATCAGCTCTGCTGTTTTGCAATCGTTTACCTCATTTAAAAAAAAAATCTCTTTCTCCACAAGTGTATACGTGATCAGGCTAAAGAAGTACCACTACATTATATTCTGGTTGTTGGTAGATGTGCCAGACGCATTTTTTTTATATTTGTGTGTGTGTGTGGGGGGGGGGGGGGGGGGGGGGGTTTTGTTTTGTTGTTGTTGCTTTTTCAGCATTTTTTGTTTCCACTGTTGAGACAAGGGAGTGGCAACTAATTTTGGTGTAATTTCCATATTGAAGTAAGTAATTTTCACGGTAAATAGGTAATCGTTCTTAACACCAAGCCAACCATAACGGTTTTGTTATTAGGGGGGCAAAACGGTCAATTTCCACCTTGAAACAAGCAGTTGTACGGATTATGAGGTGGGTGTAAAAGACTCAAAAATGTCGACTTCGGTTGATACCTGGCAAACACCAATTCACTTGCTGCCTGTCCGTGCCGATGACGACCAAGGAAAAGGCTGATGATGCTGTATAAAAGGGATTATCCCGAAAATTTACAGTATGTTTTTGTCATAATAAATAGCGTTCTTTTGAACCTTTTATGTGTGTCAGAGTTCAGGAGCCGTGT
>JABMCL010001349.1:72500-115000 GCA_018857735.1 Alviniconcha marisindica | reverse complement strand
GAAAAAAGATCAAAGGTTACAAACAACAAAGCAAATCAAAAAGACATCAAAATCATCACTTTAACCAAACCAGTGTACCATTTGTAGCGTTTCCTCCACAAATTCACAAGCAAAAACAAGAGCAATAAGCGTTTTACTATTCTGTCAGCGCATATCCAATCCAGACCTAAATACAACAGCAGTGAGCTTCAACAAACCCTTGTAATGCTTTAAAAAAAATATATATATAAAAAATGGAGAAAAAAAAGTCACTGAAGGTGCCACTAAACACCTCCAAGCAAGACTTCAGTTCCAAAGTCCTGAAACATGAGAGTATCTCAAAAGAAATCTGGAACAGTGGTCAAATATTAGGTCATGTTTCATGCCTCAGCCTCACACACAAAATGTACACTGACTTATGCTACACAGACTATGTAACCTTCAAAATGAGCATATGAACAACAAGCAAACCTGTTTATGATAAAGATACTCTGTGTAAACCTTTAAGGACAGTATACAACAAACACACTTGTTTATATATGTACAAAAGCTGCGTAGACTAGCTGTGTGACCTTTGGAAGAAAAGGTGTTTGGGTAATCGACATGTGTTTGCTGAAGTTTCACAGAATAATCTGCACAATATTTATGATGATCCAGTGTCTGAAAATTCACACATGTGTTTGCAACATCGACACACTGGGTGACCTTGAAGATTCAGCATCTGAGAAATTCACAGCTGTGTTTATGCTAAAGCTACAGACACTGTGTAATCTGTAAGAAGAGTGTTTCTTAATCTAAGAAGTGTTACATCCCCCCCCCCCCTTAAATGTACACAGACTGTCACTTTAAAGGAGTTGGTATTCTCATAGCAAGTAGCAAGTTTGACCAAAAGGGTTGATGAAATCAAAACAAAAATGTTACAGATTATGCTTTCACTATGCCCACTTACTTTGTACTACAGTCAGAAGCAAGTATGCACTTTTTCCCCCATCAATGCACTTAATGGTCCATTGTACATGTGCACAAGGCAAACTTGGAAAGTTCCTTATTGTTTTATGTCCACAGAGACCATAAGGACTATTAGGGACAAGGAGCCCAGGATGGCTACCTCAACTTTCACACAGCTCCTAAACTCTGAGGCCAACTGTGATACTTGGTCTAATAACAATAATAATGTACATTTATCATGTGCTCATCGACACCCTGAGTGATCAAATGATACATATTCTAAACATGATATTTTATACACATGTAGAGTGCAGTCCTATTAAAACAATTTGCATAAAGTATTATATGGAGGGAAAACCCCAGAAACGAAACCAAAAAACACCACTGAATTCAAACATTATACGGAGGGAAAAAACACAGAAACGAAACAAAAAACACACTGAATTCAAACATTAATGACATTGATCTGTATGTGCAAGTGCACATAGAAAGAAAGGTTTGGAAATTCTATGTAAATAGTGTAACCCTTAATTAAGAAGTGGGTGGTTTTAGAAACTGACCAACTGGTAACACTCACATGCTAAGGTGACAGGGACTAGCTGTAAAATCGAAACTCCCTCCAGAAGCAACGAAGGTAATTTGCTTCATTTTCTGGAAGGGCTGTATGGATTATTAATAACCACTTCCATGGATACATGCCATGGCAGGACTTCTTTCCCTTCTTTCACATAGCGTCCAACTTGAACATTATGAAGACTCTAACACTTTTAGTGCATGCTGGGTTATTTTCATGTTTCCATAGTCCACCAAACTCAGACACGGACTACGGGATCTTTAACGTGCGTATGTGATCTTTTTGCATGCATATACACACGGGGGACCTCGGTTTATAGTCTCTTCTGAGGGACTTGTGGGCAGTTTGCTTGTTAAGCATGGCTGGTAAGCCACACTCTGCAGCCAAATACCTAAACACTAGTCAGAACAGAGTCAAAATCTGGAGCCGAAACCAGGCAGGCAGGTAACTTGGTGTTTTACGCCCTGTCAACCATTACGGTTACATCAGGGCGAGGAGCCAAAACCAAACAGAATCACAAAAAGGCAATCCACAAAAACAACTCATACAAGTCCAGTGCAGACTACTTCACTGGACTGACAGTCAACAAGATTGTTTCCATAGCTACTAAGCTATCCACAGTTTACCTGTATTCAGGTGAAGAAAGTCAGATCATAATGTTTCTTAATTAACCAAAGTACAAATCGTGTACTTTATATCTATAGAAGCACACACACACACACACACGCAACAACAACAAAAAAAGATGCATAAATATAGCAAAGCTCTGGTTGAAAAAAAGGGTACATAAAGCAGAAGATATACTGATGTGTATATTATACATGTAAACTATAATCAAAACACTGCCACTTTTTCAAAGCCAAAAATCAATACATAAATAAAACGACACATTCTGCTCTGTAAATTCAGTTTCTCACTCATCAATATCTCCTGCCTCAGGAGCTCAACCAAACAGACATTGCTCGCTCACTAACTCCAGTTTAGCAAAGCAATGAGCATTTTTCTCCTCCATGGTCATCATTCAATCTCTTCAACTCATTCCAGGAAAATATGCATACAACCACAGTTAGCAGGAACCAAAACAAAAATGTCAAAAGAATAGTACTCCCAAAGCCTGTATTCTGCACAGACAAACTGTAATTTCTGGCACATGTATAACCAGATAATCAGTGAATTACCAACGCAAACAATTTCACAGAGCCAACAAGTTCAATACAGTGAAGGGAGACAACCCCTAGCTTCATGATTCTTAGGCGCATCTTCCTGCCCCCTCCTCTGTTTTGACTGCCGAAAATAAATAATTGAGTGCTACAGAAAGCACATACTGTGATCAAAGGCTTGAACATACCCTTTGTGTTAACACAAATAGGTTCTAAACCCATTCTGAATACTGACGATAATATTTGGCAACTAATCATCACACATCACACACATGCAGAAACAGACCACGCTAGTTTTGTGGTCAGATACTCATCGCTAATCATCCGCTAACTCTTTCTACACCTGATGAATCCATGTCCGATGCTCAGGTGGAGACATCATCAATGCATCCCAAGAGGCCAGAGAAAACTGTTCTTGACTGCTCAACACACTGCAGAAATACAGCCCACTTCAGTCCCTTCACAATCGTCTGGATGCTGAAATGGAAAGAAAGCAATAGGTCTCAGAAATATAACATGAAACTGAAACGGTGAACATTTATAACTAACCGTAAGCAGTCACGTCAATGCAGATAGCACTCTTTTGACTCTGGTGCTTTGGTTCATTCTGACTTCGCTCACTTCCGCCATTAATGGCTGTGAAATCTATTCTACAATAAATAAAAAACATGCAAATACAAAACAAACAAACAAAACAAAAAAAATCACTATTTAGTACCCCAGCAAAAAAGAGCAAGCCACAAACAAGTCATTGATTCATAATGCCAAGTCAACCTTCAAGGTCATAAATTTGGATGAACCAACGCAAGTGACAAAGGAAACACAAGTGACAAGTACACAAAAACAAGTAGATCATCATAGTCATATTTTCTGTATAAAAAACAGAGAGAGAGAGAGAGAGAGAGAGAGAGAGAGAGAGAGAGAGAGAGAGAGAGAAGAGAAAGAGAAAGAGAGAGAGAGAAAAAGAGGCCCTAGCAGTCTTACAAAGAACTACATATTCCAGCCAAACACCATGGAGCTTGTTTTCTTTCCCGGAGTTAAAGGGAAGGGGTGGGGGAGGGTAGGGGCATTGGAAAAAAAAGAATCTGTAAAATTTCCACCAATATTGTAGAAATTGATGAGACAGCTAGATAGAAAGACTTGCCACTGCCTGTCTAAAAGGGCCAAACCCAGAAAATGTTCCACAAAGCAGGAGGATGACAACAACTGATGCTATAAAAATCCTGTTCAGTTTTAAGACAAACAAATGGTCCGCAGACCATGTTTGCTGTCATGCTTAAAGTCCTAGCAGGCTCAGGAAGTGTGGCACATGCGGTGTTGGTCAAGTAATCTGAGCAACACCCCAAGACGCCACTGGTGAAGAGAGGATCCAGCACAGCTGGGTGGTCACAGCCTCCCACTGAGCCCACAGCACTCTGACACACTGGTGGAGAGAGGATCCAGCACAGCTGTGGTCACAGCCTTAATTCCCACTGAGCCCACAGCGCCCTGACACACTGGTGGAGAGAGGATCCAGCACAGCTGTGTGGTCACAGCCTTAATTCCCACTGAGCCCACAGCGCCCTGACACACTGGTGGAGAGAGGATCCAGCTCAGCTGTGTGGTCACAGCCTTCCCACTGAGCCACACTGGGGAGCGGGATAGCTCAGTGGTTAGAGCACCGGATGTGTGATTGAAAGGTCGCGGGTTCGAATCCCTGCAGGAGCAGCAGGAGAATTTTCTTCTCCAGGATCAACTTTCTGTGCTGATTCTTATTTAAGTATCCATTCCACCCCTGTGTTACCGCAGTAGCATGTAAAAGATCCTGGTCATTCTGCCAAAAGTGCAGGTGGCAGGTTACAGCTAAACACACATACACCTGAAGTATGTGGCTTTGCATGAAGTGACATGGTGCATGGTTTTCCACAGAACTTGCGCAGAGACAGCAGCAGTTTCATGTGGCACCAGCCATGCCAGCGCTGTAAGTACACCACTTCGGTGGATATTCAAAAACGCACTATAAAAAGCTAGTCACTCATGTAGAAGCGACTTGCACAAAATCACTTGCTACATAAAGGGTTAAATAGGTTCCATCGCAGTACTTGCACCAAAAATACCCATTTAACGAGTGAACCCATCTCACCATAGCTGGACGAGGACAAGCTGGAATAGGCGGACGGGGAGGGGGGACTGGTCTCCAAAGGCAAGTGGGCTGATCTCGCTTGACGATGAGGTGGGGGGGGGCCAAATTCCTGGGACAGCCGCTCAAACAGAAGTTTTGCCGTTCTCAGGATGAGGGCGTGGATCATGTACTGCAAGACGAGAGCTCCAAAGCCTCGGTAGAATCCCTGCACACACAGAGGGGGAAGAAGGAAATAAAAATAAAAAAATAAAAATTCAAACTAACAAAGCTAACAGAGCAAAGGAAATCACAAGGCAAACACGAGCTAAATTGTCTGGGTGTCAAATTACCTCCCTTGCTGCATCAAAAAAAGACTACATGATCAATGCTGTCACCTCATGAACAGCACTTACCAAATGCGTGCCAAACGCTCAGCTGTAACAAAACAAACAAAACATTTTCGTACAGTTGAAACACAGTGAACTACTGCCTACTTCATCAAACAGAATAATTTGTCACCATTCACCACTGTTCCTCAAAGAGTCAAAACAAAACAAAAACAAAAACCAGACAGCTCTGTGCCAGACAGATATGGTCAGCAAGGTGACAACAAAGTTCACAATGTCAGACAGTTCAGCCTTGTGCATGGTAAGGAGGTAGGCTGGTAAGCTGAAGGACCTTGGTCCGAGTCCCATTCGGCTCTCTTCTCTCTTCAAAAGTTGGGGCTTGTGGACAGTGTCCTGTGACTGTCCCTCACAATTAACTCTTTCATCCCTGTTTCGTATTTGGCATTACTTCCCCTTATTCCTATGTTCCTATGTACATAACAGTCCTTTCATTCCTGGGTTTTCATAAGGCAAAAATGTACGAAAGAGGGTATATGGGTTTGAGTCATCTGTGTCTGCAAGCTCTTAGTAAAACCATGGCAACCTATATATCGCTGTGTAGGTAAATGAAGTCAGAAGGCAATGGTCACACTTTCAGAGTCACTGTCACCAGAAGGGTGATACACAAGTGCAAATAAAGGTGACACATACCTTTTTTTAAGACAAACAGATGAAACCAACGTTTTGCAGGCCCACAGAACATACCAAGAGAAATGGAACATGCTCCCTACTTACAGTCTGATGTCCCAGATAACATCCACATAGAAACTGTCTCCAGAAATTCTGTTTGTCACATTGTCTGTGTCCTTGAAATGGTGATGAAAAGGTGACGGTTTGCACAAGAATAGGAAGTATGAGTTCACAGTATGATTGTTTCATTTTAGTGTAATCCATGCGCCGTCTCTATCATATATATACACAATGTTTGCACCGTAACTCTGTACAACTATATTTACTATGTCTATGTACCATCTGCACTGGACATCAGAGGTATGTCTCTTGTCACAGCAGTGTCCCCACCTGTCCACTCAAAACGTGGCTGAGTAAAAAACAATGGCAGGTTTTCATCATCCAATACATCACCACTCTCACTATCATCTTTAAATACATTTGCAAGCTCTGCTCTCTCCTCTTCTGTCAGCTCAAACAGATCAAAATCATTTTTGCCCAGATTGTCATAAACATCATTGTCAGAGAACTGATCACTGTCGTTGTACTCATCCGCCGCCATCTTTCCAACTGTACAGAATAACCTAACCCCATCACTAGAAATGGACAAATTTTGTGCACTGGACACTTTCCCACACTCTGGCAGTGGCCAGGCACGGCTAATCAAAGCATTGTGCGGCTTATCAAAACATTCCTCAGGTCCCGTTACACTGGCCAGGGGAACTGACATGCTGACCATGTGACAGATAGGCGCGGATTTCAAAGGCAGAACCGCTGCAGCGGCCGGCTGAAAGGAAGGGAGTGTTTATGCCTGCCCCTCTCTAGCGGTTCTCAGGAATGAAGGGAAAGATTCTCTCAACCGCTGTAGCAGTTTTCAGGGATGAAAGAGTTAATGGAACCTTAAAACGGCTCTCATCACTGCCCATCTCAAAGCAGAATCATTCTGGTGGTGACTGTGGAGCATGGTCTATAGAGTCTCTCATCCCCAACCACCTGGGATCTTGGCCCCTGCCAGTACCTCTTCAGAGATATAGCTGTACATTCAACAAAGTCAAAAATCCATCAAAGTTCACAAACATAAATGCTGATGAACTCTCAGTCACCTGATCGGTCACTGTGGAAGAATTCCTCCCTGTCACTATCACTACAATATTGCCATAAAGAAAAACAAAACAACAACAGTGGTCTTATGCTCTATTGAGTAACTTTTGGTACACCCCCCCCCCCCCCCCCCCAAAAAAAAAAAAAAAGAAAGAAGAAAGATTGACCCCCCCCCCCCCCCCCCCCCCAATTTAAAAAATCAATTAAAAAATCAAAAGGAACAGAACAGAAAAGAAAAGAACAAAGAATTACCTGCACTCCCTCTTCAGCTAAAATGGATCGGAAGCAATCCACGAAACCTTCATAGCGTGTTGAAATCGGGATGACACCAAGACCTGTGTCTGTGTTGTCAATGATGGTGCGTGTGCCCTGAAAATGATTGCATCCATCATTTCAAGATATCCCTCATTTTAATTCTTCACTTCACTCTTGTTTAAAGAATTTTGTTCTGTTTGAGCCTGCAATCAAAGTGAGCTCTAAAAAATGCATTGTGAAAGCAAGCAAAACGAACACCAGTACTCACTCACACACACACACACACACACACACACACACACACACACAACACACATGTGCACAAAAGCACAAACACAATATAGCATAAAGGGCCTGTAAAGGCAGTTTCGGGCCACAAAATCACTCCAGATCGTTTCAAAACAACATATAGGTCCGTGCTAACGTTCGAAGAGAAGAAGCAGTCTATTACTCACTTGTTTAAAACTTTTTCAGGCCTCGACTAGGTTGTAATGCGTTTATTTTGGCAAAAAGGTTGGAAAATACGGTCAACTGAACATTTCAAAACCAGCGCCATTTTGAATGTGAGGTTCCGCGAGAGCTATTTTAAGCTAAAGGTCAACGGTCGGGCAGTGACGTCACAAACAGACCAGCAACCAAACGTGGAAGTCGGTCTGTGTGAGTGTCCACAGGACAACCGACTTTGAAAAATGTCCAGTTCAAATAATATAAAGAGGATTTCAAAACAACATATAGGGATGAAACTTCTTTTCAGTAGTTGGGCTGTTGTTTATTCCCCTTGTTATTTCATCTTTCTCAAGCCTTGTTAGGTGCGTGGCGTTTCGGTCTTTTTCGTTGTGTTTACTCTAGCTTTCACTACAGGCTAGACCTCATCAGGGAGCCTGCCTTTTATTGGGTGTTTTATTTTATTTTCCCAGTTTAGCCTTGTTTGTTTCATCATAATGTAACGATGAAAAGGTTTGTTCGTTCTAGTTCAATAGACTAGCGATTTCGTGGCCTCCCTGGGTTAGGGTTTGGGGTTGGGCTAGTTGCCGGTTCTTGCCATTCACTGAAGTTTTTTCTCTTGGCTTGCCCTTTTGTTTCTTGAGTTATATCGTTCGTTTACGATGTAGAGTGAGGGGGGTAGTCTCGATGTTTAACGAACCACTCATTCTTTCTTTGTGTGGGGAGTTCGTGAGCGTCTGTTGCCCTGCCGGTTGTTGTCGGCTGAATGGATTGTATCGTGTACAACGGATCGTGTATCCAGCCTTTGTCTCGTTGCTCGCTGACATTTCTTGCCTCCTCTTTCTTTCAGAAAGTGTTGTTGTTTTGTTTTTCTCTCTTTTCCTCTTCTTTCCACCATGCGTTCTTTCTTTTTATCTCTGGTTTACTGGCCATTTCGTACCAGCTTGTTAGCTTGCTGATTAGGGCAGCCATTTTGCGTTTCTCTTTTCGTCTGCATTTGTTTACATCCCGATGCTTTGTCATCGGTAGTCCTGATTAGCGATTTGCTTTATCAGTCTGCAGCCTTTATTTTTCTAGATGGAAGCCGGGTTAGTGAGGGTTAGTTAGAGTTAGTTAAGATTCATGTTAGTTATGGTTAATTTGGCTTTCCATCTGTTTGTCGGCACAGTTATTTTTGCTCTGTGCTCTTATGGCTGCAACAAATGTAGTCAATGTAGTCGTCCACTCATTTGTTGCAGACTAATAGACTGTTGTGATTTGGTGGTGTTTTTCCACCATATGTTTGCAGGTAGGCCACGTTTGCGTTTTGAGGTGGTTTCAGCTGTTTTGTTTGTTTCATTTGGTGTCAGCTGTTTGCTTGCCTGTTTAGGGCAGCCATTTTTGTGTTGCCATCAACATTTGTGGTTTGGTCTTTCTTTCTTTGCCATAGGCATTTGTTGTTCTTTCTTTCTTCTTTTTCTTTTCTTTTTGTCACAGGCATTTGTTCTTACTTACAGGCCTTTTCTGCTGTAGGCATTCGTGCTAGACTTACTGTCTTTGCCTTCTTTCTTTCTTAATGTTCTCAGATGCTAAAGAGCATGTTAGGGACAAACTGTGATGTCGACCGAATGGTGCCGTGGCTTCGGCGTGGCCCCATGAGAGTGCCGCTATTTTTTCCCTAAGCCCTGTACTATTCGTTGGTGCACAGGCCAGCCGAGTTTCTGTTTACCTTTCGGCTTTTACTTTTCTCTCGATTGTTCTCACTGATTTTTTGCCTCGCTTTTGTTTGTTTCTTAGACAAGGCAGGGGTATTTGTTGGCAGTTCAATAGTTGTACCTCCTGTTTTTCCTTTCTTTTCTCCGTGTTTACCATGTCCATTTGTTTTTTGTTGTTTTCTTTCTCTCGCTTCTTCTTCTTCTGCATTTATTACAAGTTCATTCTTGCTGAGGATTTGTTGTTCATTTGCCTCTTTTGTTGATTTCCCTTTCTTTTTCTGGAGGGTTTCTTGTGAAAAAGGTTTTTCCCCTTTTTAAATTTTAATCTTTGCACTGGGTGCCAAGGTGTCAAAATGTATTTCTGAATCCTTTGGTCAGTCTGGATATATTCCTTGTAGAATTGGCAAGGACAGAGGTTTCATCCGAAGAGACCGTTCCTTCTATCTACCAAGGATCAACCTAGCGAAAGCCGGGCGATGCATGACCGATACCGTTTAGTAAAAAATTCATGTCTGTGTGGGTGTCCGCAGGGTAACCGACTTGGAACAATTTCCAGTTCGAATCACCAAGGATGAAGCTTCCTTCAACTGCTATCTTTTGGGAAGGTGTGAAACGAAAACAACGACCCTTTGGTCTGCAGCTCTGCGCATCCCACGGCCGCACATTCCGTGGCATTTTCGTTGTGGACTGATTGATGGTGAAAACGCGCCTCATTCGCCATTTGCCTCAGTGGTCTGTTTGTGATGTCAGAGACCTACATCACGGATCTCGCGCGTATTTCGAGATTAAAACAAGCAGACGAAATTCGGCCTGATCAGGCATGCATTTCTTCCTTCGTAAACATACTTACTTTCATGGCATTTACATTTTATTAGATTTAAAGGTCATTTTATGCACTAGACTTTCATAATTGGGTCGATTTTCAACGTTCGGTTGCAAACAAAAACTGCCTTTACAAGCCCTTTAAGTTTGTGTCAAAATCATAACCACTGAATTTTTCCTCTACACAACCATTTCTGTAGGCAGGAAGAACAGAAAACTTTTTATTTATTTCTGATATCTATAACAACTGACAAGCATTCTGTTTTTTGTTTTTTATAAAATAAAATTTATTTTATTTGAGATATTGATAATAAACAGTGCTAAAGTATCTACGCCAAAATAATTTTTGGCTACACCAATACTTTTATTTGATCATCTCAAGCAATGTGCCCAGTCTGCTGAGCACCACTTCAAAGTCAGTCAGTCAGTCAGACAGACATGGGCAGATGCTCACTCAAATCACAACATACCACCTCAACAAAAGTGAGACACTACTTGTGACCCTACCTTCTGAAATGAGTCACACTGATACCATCTGTCATTTTGAGATGTTTATACCACAGTAGAGTTTTCATCACAGTGCTTAGTAACACCTGGGTGCACGTTTAAAATGCCTTTTCATGGCATTTAATGATTTACAAACATGCTTGGTACATAAAGAGCATAATGTCTGATGTAAAAAAAGACTGGGCTATCACTGTGAGAAGAATGTTATGCTTGTGTTTGTTGTATATTGTGATGTGTGTGATACTATGCGTTGATGCATACTTTTTAAGTGTTAATCTTTTACATACGTACATTGTCTGTGCTTTATGTGTGGCACCCACATTTTCCTTCGAAGGAATAAAGAATTTCTTGACTTGACTTGACTAGACTTGACTTGGGCAATCTGATTTTGCTGAAAACCCAAAATCTAGAATCTGGAAGCTCCCTTCAAAAATAAGCCACAGCGAGAAAGTAGCCTATTATCCATCCGACTGATTTCGAATGGCGGGGTCACATTTCTACTGGTAATTTCCCAAACCGAACAGGGCTCAAGCTTAGCGTGAATAAACAGGAAGAGGACACAGTGAAGGGTACAAAGGGAGGCGGCTAACTCACCTGGATGTAGAGCCGGTGGACCACCGTCTCCAGTGGATACAGCACAAAGTCTGCCAACAGCTGGCCGGTGAAACTGGCCAGTAACTCGGGGAAATACTGTTCATATGGAGTCAGCTGATGGGCGCCCTCCCCTGACAAATCCTGCAACACAAAACCTATTTGTTACATCTCAGACTAGCATGTGCACAGGAGTATGTGGTATGCTGGCACAGGATGGTGCCAACTGGTAACAAATACTATAAAGTTTGCATGTTTGACAGTAATCCCCCCCCCCCCCCCTTCATCCCCCCAACAACACCCTCTCCACCCCAACCATTTCAATACACTATATCAACCCCCCAACATCCTCTCCACTGCAACCATTTCAATACACTATATCCACCCCCCAACACCCTCTCCACCCGAACCATTTCACTTACCCCCCCCCCCCCCAACACCCTCCCCACTGCAACCACTTCAATCATTAGTATACCTCAATGCCTCAACAGAATGTGGTGGGTCAATCAACCTCAACAGAATGTGGTGGGTCAATCAA
The DNA here is from genome assembly GCA_018857735.1 of Alviniconcha marisindica. Classification (NCBI taxonomy): domain Eukaryota; kingdom Metazoa; phylum Mollusca; class Gastropoda; family Provannidae; genus Alviniconcha; species Alviniconcha marisindica. The sequence goes on along the minus strand of JABMCL010001349.1, from coordinate 103,231 downwards.
CCTCAACAGAATGTGGTGGGTCAGTCAAAGGCATTATGATTCAGCTTGAATCAATCAGCCAACCAACCAACCAAGTGATTCATTTGATGCATAGCTGACTCATCGACTGCATAAATCATCCATTCTCAGCTTATGAATCATCCACACACCTGACCAATAAGAATAATAGATTATTTATGGCACAACCTCCCTATCCCCTGGCCCGGATCACTTACAAAGACATAAGGATATGCTCATCACTCTCTCTCTCTGTCACACACACACACACACACATACACTCTCTCTCTCTCTCCCTCCCTCATTCTCTCTCACACACACACACACACACACACACACACACACACCACACCACACACACACACACACACACACACACACAAACACATGCTGAGACAAACACAAACATGCACACACACACAACACTCATTTCAGTCACTCACTCAGCCCTACCCTTCTTTCCTGTTGCTCTGAGCGTTTGGCGGAAATGACGGTGTAGTTGGCGATGGCGGAGATGAGGTAGTGTGACAGTCGCAGCCCCACCGTGGGCCCCACCAGCTGCCACACTGGTATCAGGCGCACGGAATGGGGCGCTCCCCACCCAGCTACCCGTGACACCCCTTCGCGCACCGTGTCAAACACTCCTGGCTTCTCACTGGCTATGTCGCTCTGCAAACATGGGATTTTTTAAAATTTCATTTATATGAACACTTGCTGAGCACCTCATCTTCAGATGATCCCCCTAAGTCAGTAAATGCTTCACAATGGAAACTAGATAGCGCTGTTCTAAGCTCTAACCGCCGAGCTATCCCTGCTCCCTTACTTGCTGACTGCACCAAGCAGTGGAATTCTGTACATGCCAAAAATCTTTCCATACAAAAAAACTGCATAATACGGTGACGTTTCTTGTGTGCTGGCCGCCACAGAATGGCTACAGGTTTGAAATTCCCCACAGATCCAGTGTTCCATGACCACTAGAACTGCCAGTGCCTGCAGACCAGTAAAACTTTCACTTCCACAGTAGCAATAAATATTTTTTGCTAACAAATTATGACAAAACCATCCAGCTGAACTTAAAATTTTCAGCTTGACTGGATACAAACTTCCAAGTACACACAGCAAGTTTCATCTCTCTGCCACCACTGTGGCCTTGAAATCTGATTGTGGTCATCAAAACTGGTATAGCTGTGTCCAGTTCAAGGCAGGTTATTCTCATGATTATGAAGTATGAAATCACTTACACACTCAGAAAAAGAACCAACGTTAAAGATTTTGCTCAGTCCAGATAATGAAATTATCTCCCTTAAATACACACCTGTGACACATAACAGCTTGTATGTGGTAGCTCTTCCATGTAGATAAAGACAATACAAATCATAATGTACAGAAAGCCTACACATGCACACAAAAGAAGAAGAAAAAAGCATGTTTTTTACTTTCCATAGACAAGCTCCTTGGGGTTCAACAATCAGATGGGCAGAATTTGGTAATATGTTAGTTCTACCATTCGAAGACTGGTGCCGATACCATAATAATGTCCAAGAAACTTGTTCTGTCAAAGTTTGTGACAGGATACCCAACTAATCAGTCAAACGGCTGAATGACCAGACATTCCAAAGCTGATCATGAAACAGATTTTCTAAAATATACTGTTAAATTGGCATAGGTCAAAATAATTGTGCGTTTGACATTTTCTGCATGGTTGTGAAAATAAGTAGTTACAGATGGCAGACAAAATGCCACTATAGTGCTATCACTACATAATGCTGTAATCACCTACCTGCACTGTTTCAATGAGATTTGCAGCATAAAATGGTGTAGTCACCACATATCCAAGCCTGAAAAGCAAAAAGGGACCAATTTGTACGACCAAATACAGATTGCAACAAATGGAAGAGGCAGTGAGCAACTGGCTAATACAACCTGCTTTTATAAGAATACGCACTCCCATAAGATTCACTAAAAAGGTCAGATGGACACACAGATACAAATGCAAATGGTTCTAGTCCCCCCCCCCCCCCCCCCCCCAAGTACCCACCACCACAAAAATTACTGGGGGAGCAGGGTATAATAAATACACACACGTACACACACACACACGCACACACACACACACAATCAATCTATCAACAGGATAGCTTGAAGAGATGAAATTTCAAAGATGGTTTGAAAGAGGCAAGTGTGCTTGATGATTTAACTTTGACTTCAGTTATAAGTTTGTTATCATCACTCCAAGCAAATCCTCTACCTGCTTCAAATGCTTGACCTGCTTCCACGGTTTTTAAACTTCCTAAACGACATCAGTTGTTGAGCAATGGAACGAGCTGTGCAACCCCACTCCAAAGAGAAGCAAAGTGGGGCTTGCATCAGACCCAGGATGGCCAAGACATGCAGTATCCCACATCCAGTTTGAATAATATGTTTGCATCTGTAAATCACCCCATTGCATACCTGTGTCACAGTGACCATGCAGTGTAATGCAAACTGTTGTTCAGTCTCATGTCTTTTGGGCCCTTATGCAACTCTTGGCTTCTCTGAGCTTTTCCCACGCCTGCTCTATTAACACTAATAACAGTGCAAGGTTCAGGTGCACCCTGGAACAACTTACGCCTTGAGCAAAATGTGTTCTCCATACTTCTTCAAAGAGCTGTGACGAGTCACATCTCTGAAATAGAGAAAGAAAGATAACAGTGCATTTGTGCACCACGCTTAACTAAGCAAGTAAAAGAGGGCAAACATAAACAGTGTACATATGATTACACAGTATTACTGCTACTGAGTATTATTTAGACACCATACTTTGTCTTCATCATGTTCATGTTATTGTTCCCAGAAAGTTCAGACATAAAAATCCTTCCACAAAATTAAAATATCTACTAATCTAGCCAAATGTGTCCTACCCACCCAAAAAAATAAACAAAAAACAACAACAACAACAACAAACAAATCACATACACACACCTTCACGATAATATAAAGTTATGCAGATATATATATATACAGATAGCATAATCTTGTACAGTTTGACACTGTTAGTTATGGAGATATCACATCTGGTTCTCTCTCAATCTCTTAAAATTATATATATATATATATTGTGTGTGTGTGTGTGTGAATTCATATTAATCCACAAGAGCTGATGGACAAAACGTTCCCAAAGCTGCTAGGACAAAACCTACCCCAGCAAAAACATGCTGGACAAATGCTTCTTCTTTGCTTGCTTTCTTGTTTTTGGTCTTACTTTTTGTCCTTCTATTCTATTCTGTCACTTTCAATTGTTGCTGTTAATGACTTGTAATATTTGTCAGGCAAGATTATTAGACAACTTCCAACAGTGTGTTCTGGGTTACTTTGGGTATTTGGAGCAATTCACCTCATCAGAAAAGGAAAGCACTGAGCTATTACTTCATGTACCACTTAGAAGACTGTGCATAGCACATACCATACATAGCAAATGTACAGTTAGATTGCCCAGCTTCAAGCAGAGTAGCAGCAGAGTCTGTTTGTGAGAAAGTGGAGCTAAAAATAATTCACATAAGGCTTGTCACTGGATCAGCCTCTAACAGGCTAGTAGCAATATGACAGAGCAAGTGCTCACTATGCTGTGGAGATAACAAAACAAAAAAGAAAAAGAAAAAAGAACTATAAGCAAACAAACAGTTTTGACTCCCACACGTGGTAGGTGAGTAAAAATACTGGTTCCAATCAAAGGTATAGTACAGGACACAAGAATATTCACATATCACTTTACATGACCGTCCAAATGCACTGATCAGGAAAAGTAAATAGTCATAACGGCCATGGGCCACCAAAGAGCATCTTTCAATTTAATAAGGCAAAATACCTAGAAAGACATATATAATATATACACACACAAAACAAACAAACAATGCAGCAAAAGTCAGGAGAAACAATAGTATTACAAGTTTATAAGTACTCTGAAACATGGGGTCAGCAAACAGTTTTTCATGTCACAAAGTTTCTTTGTGCCATGTGAAATTATACTGTTTCTCAGCACCACAAATAGAATGGGGGCAAAAAAAGATGGAAAGTCCTAGAAAGCCAGGGAGACAGAAACAGACAAAACAGACACAGAGAGATGAAATCCACTGACTTGGGGAAGGGTGTGACCTCACTGATGACGTTCTCGCTAACCAGGTTGATGCCTCTGACAACAAATGCACCACCCACACCTTTCCATAATGTCCAGCCACCCTGGTAGAACACACAGACTTGTCACAACCAAAGCACTCCATAGTAGAACAGAGAATTCTGACAACCAAAGCACTCCAAGGTAGCACACACAGACTTGTCACAACCAAAGCACTCCATGGTAGAACACACAGAATTGTGTCAACCAAAGCACTCCATGTCAGTATTGTTTAGTACCAAAATTCATACCTGCGTTATTTGTTTTCTCTTAATTCATTTGTGTAAGTCCAAACTGTCAAACGTTAGACCATACATAAAAACAAGGAGGCCCAGAGCTTTGTGTAAACAATTGTCCCTCAGCAGTTCTTGATTTTATTGACAATACAATAGCTGCCATTCACTCAGACAGCAGCATGGCATTGTCTTGGCACTGAAGATTAAACCACCAAAAACAAGGTTTGTCACCTTGAGCTATCAGACATCCCCCAATGTGTGTCATGCTATACTGCCAGAAGCCAGAATGATGTCTTGGGTGGGGGCTTGAAGGTAGACAAAGTTCAAGTATATTCCACAGAGAAAGGGAGATTGCTCCAGACACCCCCCCCCCCCCCCCACCCCCCCAAAAAAAAAGAAGAAGAGAAAAATTAAAAACAGAAAGTACAAAAAGGCCAATGAAAATAAACCCTAAACCCCATCTCAAATGAGACCTCCAAAATACAACATTCAGACATAATGAAAATTTAAATCTGCTGGATGCTGCAATCTGAAATGAACAGGTGATGGTATGCATAACCTCAAAAATTTGATGTTCAGGTACAGCTCAGATTCACTCATTCAGCAAGATATGGAGATTTGACATAAATATATATCTATCCATCTATCTATATATATATATATAAACATTAAAAAGCTGTGGCAATGATTTAGGGCAAATTGCAGTCCTTGTCTAGACAGATTCAATCTGATTAATGTACTTATTTGTGCGACTGAGGGTCCCATACAGAGCTAGCATATTCTGTACATTTTGTGTGTGTGTGTGTGTGTGTGTGTGCGCATGTGTTTGTGTATGTGTGCAACGTGTGTGCATAAACATGTGAGTACACTCACAGCCATGTACATGTCGTGACTTTGTATTATTATGAATGCCATTCTGTATTTGAAACTTAAGTTCATCTACCTGTGTCCGCTGCAAGCTGAGCAAGGTCTGAATCAAAGTGAAAGGTGTCAGGTGATACCACATCCCATTGTGGTGAACCTGAAGCAAGAAAACAAGCAGAACTTCCATTAAAAACAAAAACAAAAATAATACAACAGCTGAAACATTTTAAGAATAAGATGAAAGCTGCAAAAGAATCAGATCTGTGCCGTGGCCTCAAAGGAACTAGACTTCTAAGTTTTTTCGGTGTCCATTTTTAAAAGTTTTTTTTAGTCATGATGTGTCTGTTGCCTTATTTTGTTCATCTGCCAGCTGATTTTACCCCCAAAATTACTAATCATTATGAGTTAAAAACAGACCACACCTTTTGTCATGGCCTTTTTTAGAATGCTGCAATACCTCATCAAAAGTTCGCTCCACAGAAATAAAAACAACTGCGGAGAAAAATCATTGGAATCCACATGATGCATTTCTTCCGTGACATGTATGCAAAACTGAGTTTTCTGGTGATCTAGCTGTAACGTCAAAGACATTTTGGTGATGTCAAAATGAAACACAGGAAAAGAGCACACAGCACAGTAATGAGCTCATGAAGCAAGTGTTAGTGATGGTGTCCAAAAATAAAAAAGTCACCCAATAAAACCAACATAAAATCAACAGCATTTTCAGTTGCAAAGCTTTTTACTGCAGATATGTTCTTTTAGTCTTCTCCCAGCGCACATGAAGTTTAGCTTGGGAAGTACAGTGCCTTTAAAATTAAAGGCTTTGCTTACATGTATGTGATTTTATCTGCAATACTAATAGTACTTTATAATTCTATCCATGTCAGGAATTCAGGAATACTGACTGATGCTCCCTACCACTTTGCTTCCAAAGCTTTCACATCATTAGGTTTGTATTAGGTTTGTACAATAAATATCAATCCTAAAATTATAACTAATATTAAGAGCACTTCCTACCTCCGAGTCCCATTCCCCCTCATGGTAACATCACTAGGTTTGTACAATAAACATCAACTCTCAAACTATACATAATAGCAGTAAGCACTCCCTGCTTCCCAGTCCATTACAATTCATTTGACCAGTTGTCCGTCATGTTAACACTAATAACAGACTAACACATCAACTGCAAATTTCACCCTTAAATATAAGCCCTACCAGTCAGAAACATCTTCTGTCTCCTTCATAATTTAAAATGCCATTTTATCCTCAACCTAGTATAACACATTTCCACCCATAGTGCCAAAACATAGGCATTGTTGAAATCACATATCAACTTAGTCATTCAATGATCATTTAAAATTAAATAAAGTTGAATTATCAAGCATCTATAGTTCTACAGCCTATAACAGTTAAAATTTAACGATGTTCTGTTTGTCCACACCTAAGCCTCTTTTTTATTAGCACTTAATATCATTTCTAATTGAAGTCTTTCATAAATATAAGTTATGTTATCATAATATATACATAGTACAACCAATACAAACTCTTTTTTTTTTGACAACAGACTTGAGTTAGAGTCTTAGACAAGAGTGAACAGAGAATCACACCTCAGCTTATGATTAATAACTGATGTTTCACCCTGATGAGTGATGTGAGTTGTGACATTGTCACAATATAATTATGATCAGGGGTCACGCTCATTGCAAAATTTTGCATAAATATTGCATTTTCGGGTGCCATACGCATTTTGGCCGCATCGCCGCGTCACCATACGCAAAATGACTGAACACCAATTCAGCAAGTTACGGCTCACTGGTGGCTGTCGCGTCACTCAACACTAGATCAATTTGCAAACTTCGTGTGATCTCAGCCGTGGCTCCGCACTCCTCCCCAGCACTACAAGTCCAGTCAATGAAGGGTGGAATCTGGACGACGAAATAAACGTGCAAGCTGCCATTATTTTGGTCTGCATGGCGATACTCTCCCCCTCCCCCCTCCCCCCCCCATCACTGATCTATGTGTGCTATAGTCAGTAGAGCCCTGTGTCTGTGAATAAAATTTGCTTACTTTTCCAAAGAATGACAATGATTTATTTGAACCGAATCCTTACGAACCCGTATATATATGGAAGAATAATTGGTCTCCATATCAGTCTGGCCAGCGGGAAATTGTGTATCCTGCTAAACTTATCACAATATCAGTGATAATTTCCGGTCAGTCGACAGAGGACACGATCCCAAACATGGAGTCTGAAACAACCCAATGTGCCTAGTCTAACTGTCCACGTGTATCAGAATTTACTCAAATGCAGACGACTACAAAGCCGTAAACAAAATGCACGCAGACATCAAATACGACCAAGAGAAAATGGCCGCAGCCTCGATTTCAACTTCATCTCGTTACCAAATCCCGCGGTAGACAAGAACTGGGTTTGCCGACATCATTTGCTCATCATGCCGTGTACTATGTTCAGATCTATTCACACTCTTTATGAATGGCATATTTACTGAACGTTTCCACTTTCTTGTGCACAGGTAGACTTTCGTTTTACTATTTTCGTCTGCTCACTTTATGGATCGTGAACTCCATCAATTTTACTTTGTGCACTAATTCCAAGGTGTATGCTGTTGGCTACGCATTTTTCGTATCACTGACGCAAAATACGTAATGTTTCGCATCGGTTGACGCAAATCTCTGAAAGGCAGTGTGACCCCTGATAATTATATCAGCACAGTGAGTCTGCTTGAGAGTGGAAAATAGTGCTACATAATTAAAAGCAATCAACAATATCTCTGAGTATGAAGAAATACAAAGAACCCCACAGATCGTCACCTGACACTGCCTGCGAAGAACGATGCAAGGATGTGAGATAAGCTGCTCTGCGAAAATACTGGAAATAAATGAAAAACACTCATGAACATGGAATGAGTGAACAACTGCTGGTGAGGCTGACAAAACAGAACAGATAGAGGGAAATGTACTCACCTACACGACGAACTGCAAGAAAACAAGGAAACAGAAGCGCTTTCGACAGAAAAATGTCTGCATCAGGTGTAAGAGGATAGATAGATAAATTAAAAGAAAAATGAAGCAAAGAAGGAGACAGTCAAAAAGGAGCTGATGTAAAAAATATTCTTCTTTTTTTTTTACATCAGCTCCTTGTTTGTCTTCTTTTTTGCTTCCTTATTCTTTTTACTCTTATCTATCTTCTTAGCCTTACACCTGATGAAGACAATTTTCTGTTGAAAGTGCTTGCGTTTTATTGTTTCCTTGCATTTCATCATATAGGTGAGTATATTTCCCTAGATTCATATAATATATATATATATAATATATATATATATATATATATATATATATATATATGTTCTACTCATAAACATGTTAATAATTAACATACACAATGTAAATTGTATTTAAATGCCAAATATGAGTTTTAATTACTTGCTGTCTACCCGTACTATTAGTACATTTTCAGAGAGGTACATTTAAAAACAAAAACAAAAATCTCCAGTGCAAGGTTAAACAAAAAAGATGATTTCACTATTACTAGTATTAGCAAAACTCCTTCTCCAGCATGTTTAAATATTGAATCATTGATGGCACTACACCTTGTAAGTTGTGCTTGTAGGACGTCATAAAGATGCATTGCATTACAAAATGTACATAATTTACAATATTTTACATTTCTTCCTACCTGGAACAGTGGAAGTACTTAATCTTAAATCAATAAATGTCTAAAATACACCCAAAAAAAATTATAAACAATTTTCTTTAATTGTTTTAATTTATTTTAATTGTGGTGTTGCTGGAATTGCAATGAAAACATCTAGCTATTTACCTGCAAAATCCAATGCTTAGCCCTGCAACTCTCTGTATTTGTTCTGCAAAAAACAAAAACAAAAACCACATAAATTAAAAAAACAAAAACAATACGACACCAAAGACAAAGTTAACTTGCTAGTATTACTATTACAGTAAATTAGTAAGTATGCTTGATCCAACATCTGCATCATGGAATATATTCAACAATGATGTAATAAGGCATAGGTTTATGTTTTTTATGTTCTACATTATGTCAACTGTCATGTTCACAACCAAGCAATATAAATTTTATATAAAGTGATACACTGACACAGTGTCAGTAATAGTGGTTTTAGAATTACAAACCTAATTCCCCTACTGCAGTATAACTATTCTTTTTTTTATAATAGCCTAAATAGGTTTATTTGAGACCCAATGTCATCAGTTTTATGTCTTCAAACACAAGCAAACCTGCAAAAGTTGAACCATCTCTGCTAAAGACCAATTTACTAAACTACTAGTACAGTAATACTGACAGTAATAGTACTAACACTGCCCCTTAAATTTGATGAAAAACTATTTTTGTTTAGTTCACATTTGGATTTGTGTTCATGATTTTGTTTTAGCCAAGTTAAAATAGTGATGGCAATGCAGTCTGCCATTACTCTGATTTCTTCACTGATGATCAGTCATCAGAAACCTTTTACAAACTCAGAGAAATCATCATCGCCTTTGCAGCATGCCAAATTATGATGTGCCCGAGAGTGAGAGGCCAGCAGTTTTGGGTCTTGACTCACTCATGGTTTTAGAACTAGCTCTACATGTCTCAGGCCACCAGGCAAATGTACTCCTGCAGCTGCCCTGCACTGGCATTTCGTACAGAACTTGAGTTAGAAATACGGTACATACGAAAAGAAAATATATTAAAAAAATCTGTGCATATTTAAAATTCATTAAGTCTTTCTTATGCAATGTTGGTTGTTAGTAATGTTACTATGTTAATATCACACACACACACACACACACACACACACACACACACACACACACACACACACAGCAGAGAAAAAGAAATTTGACAGTGCCACTGAATAAATGTGGGACTTATTTTATAAACAAGAGTCGAAATCCGTTGAGCACTAAATGAAATTGCGTCCCTTGGAAATGTCCTTCGATAAAACAAAAAAAATTCACCGTTTTGGTTTGACTCCTTTTTCGGCACCTCGTAGCCAGAAACATTTTCTCGTTCACCAAGAAGTTCCCTCTGTCTGTTTGCAGAAGAATATTTTCCTTCTGGATAGGAATATTCGTTCATAACCCGTGTACCCATCGAAGCGAAGCACAGCAGTCAAGAAAATGAAATTAGACAGGAAGTACAAGAGTTGTGTCCCCTGAATATATATGCTTGTTGCACCGGCCCCGTCGGATATAGGCCAACAGCCACACTGACAATCTGGTTCCTCAGAGTTCAGGAGCTGTGTGAGAGTCGAGGTGGCCGGCCTGGGCTGTCCGTCCTAACGAACCTTATGGTTTCCGTGGACGTAAAGCAACACTGAACCATGCTCACACACTGGTCTCAGCTTGTCCCTAATATGTCAACCGACATCCGAGGACATTACTAGAAGCAACAGACAACAGCAGCAGCAGCAATCTGGTTCCGGCGGCGGTAGCTCGTAGGATCCAGGATGCACATTGCAGCCATGGACCCCAAATCTAAATCAAAACACTAGTTTATGACCAATTCCCCACCAGTAGGCCTACCTCTGCGGAAATCTCAAACAGAACGAGTCCCCTGCAGAGAGCTCGTGCCAGACTGAAGCGCTCGGCGAAAATCGTCAGTGACTCACAGTGACTAAAGTGACTTTCGTGACGGTAGTAGGTGGGCTAATGTGGGTAACTCGCCCAACCGAACCGGGCTCGATCCCAGATTTTTATTAGATAACAATAACAATATACTTTATTAATCCCAGTGGGAAATTAAAGCTGTCGTTCGATCGCACAACGAAGAACATATCTCCGGCAATAATTCAAAAAATCATGAGTCTGAACCACACGCACATATGACAGTGACACTCATATGACAGTCGACCACTGATACGCCCCCTTTCAGTTCTCTCAATCTGCATACACTAATACTTAGTTATAGCAAACCCAAAATTACCTGGAATAATGCTTTCTCTGTGTCAAACCAAAACGTAAAAACTCTCAAATTAAATAACAATCATTAGGTTGACACATCCCCAACCCTCCCCGTAGAAACAGACAATACTGATCAGTGATAACGTGACATTATCATGCACTCTTCAACGCCCTGAGCTCTCACATCCGCACTTGACACCGGCGGCAGTGGCAGGTAGTCAGTGAATGCTTAATCTTTGCATTTTAGATAATGAATATCAATTCAGTGAGTTGAACTATACCAATTAATCAGTTATAGCAACTAGTACTGCCGCCGCCTTGCCGAAACTGAGCCGAGACTGACACTAAGTACGTTATTCCGGCGGCTTTTTTTCTTCTTTTTCTCTCTCCGGTAGACGACAGATGGAGGGGGATTGTGCGTGCGAGATACATGATCTGTGTATGGTGTGTGTGTGTGCGTATGTATTATTTTACCAGAATGTCTGCGGGCTTTGTTGAGGCTACGTGAAGTTTCGAGACTGAACTAGCCGAACGTTTCTTGACGTCACTTCCTTTTCTAGAAGGCTCGCGTTTCCCGCTCTATATAAACGTTTGCGCAGTCGCGAAGGCAAATTAGCAGACGACATTTCGGACTGGTCGCTATAATACAACTTTGAAACCCTGACGAGATGGCCCTTTCGCAGTTCTTGCGCGGCTTTTGGGACGAACCATGGGAGGGAATGAGTGAACCTTCCCGTCTCTATGACCAGCACTTCGGTAACCTTCTGTCTGACGATGTTTACCCACCACAAAGGTTGGGTCGACCAATGTACATGGTGGTTCCCAGACGGCCGCCGCAACAAACGGGCAAGTCGGAAGTAAGTGCTCAGTCGTATAAAGTGCTTGTTCTTTCGCTATTCTTTTTCTTCCGTAAAAATGACCTTTATCATGTTATGTCACTGTTGGGGGCTGTGCATCAGTAAGAAGAAAACAGCAGCAGAAATGAAACAAAAACTCCATACACACGCACACATTGTCAGTTGTCCACCAGATTTTTCACCGTGGGGCAGGGCCTAAGCTTATTTTGGTTTGGTGCTTTCGCGGTATGTTTTTTAAAATATTTTTTGATAGAGGGTATGTGGAGGAGAATAGGGGGAGTCGCAATTGGAGTAGATATTTTGCAAGCGTATCATGGATTATTGTGTGTGTGCGTCTTTTTTCTGAAGTGTCCGATTCCGTCCTTCATTGAGTGGACTGGAGTGCATGCCGGAGAGGAGTGCGAGGCCACGACTGAAATGACACCAAATGTTGAAGTAGATATGACACCAAATTTTGAAGTAGATCTAGAGTCTATTGATGCATCAGCTACCAGTGAACCATAACTTGCTGCACTGGTGTAAGTCATTTTGCATGTGACAACGCGGTAATGTGGCGTACGGCACCTGAAAGATGCAATATTTACACATTTTTTTGTGTGCAAAATTGTCACAACCCCTGATCAGTCTTTTCTAGATCCAAACGCATAAAAGGTTCAGAAAATGCAATTTATTAGGACAAAAACGCAATCTGAAATTTTTCAGGGTAATCCCCTTTATCATGCTACAAAGTGACACCTGGCAGTTAAACGCTAAACGGTAACAAATGCTGAAAAATTAAATGAAAAGCTGAATCACATCTGTTTTTGGTTGAGCAATGTTTTCTGTCCAGTGCTTGGAAGAATGTTGGCATGCAAAAACTAAATCACCAGAAACGGGCAAGTTGCTGCCGGAGCCTTTTGAGCTATTCCTGTGTGGCAGGGACAAATTAGCATTTGTGCCCAGTGCCACTAAATCTTGCACTGCTCACTTCATGCAGAAACTGTTGTGCAGGTAGTCACACTTTTGTAAAGAGGAAAACAAAAAACAAAACAAAAAACGAAGAACAGTGCACATACCCAATACAGCAACAGCAAAATGTTAAGACAGTGGACCAGATCAGGCTTTTTTTCTTTCTTCTTTTTTTGAAATACTGGACACTCGCTGACCTTCCATTACCAGTAGGCAAACTTCACTTGGTAATGTGAAGCACTGGGGATAACGCAGGCCGCTCTTTGAAGGGCAGTTGGTCTTCTCTGACTTTGCTTAGGCAGCCAAGGGGTTAAATGTCATTTTGTAGCTTGATAAGATCGCCCCGAAAATTTGCAGATTGTGTTTTTGCCCTAATAAATAGCATTCTTCTTAACCTTTTATGTGTTTGGATCTTCTTTTAGGCCACTAGCAGTTATTCTTGTTTCAGATTTTTTTTCCCTTTTTTATTTGTTTTTTCTCAATATTTTCTAGACATGTTGTACAGTTCGTTTGTTTACCAGTCTGAAATATGCCCAGTTCTGGGTTTTTGATAGTATGTGTTTAAGTCTCGCTGCTATTGGGCAGTTCAGTGAAGCTGGTTTGCACGAGTGAATGCCCTCTGTAATCTTTCACGCAAGAAGTCGCATCACTTCCGGGCCGATTTCTGAGTAGGAGTTGCTTCACATTGTGTATAACAATGGAAGTTGAACCTAGAATTGCGAAGCAGTACAAATGCCACCACTGTTTCAGTTGCAAAAAAATTACCGGGGAAAGGGGATGGAGGGTGGAAAAAAAGTGTCTTTGCATCGTTTTTTGGCTGATCAGAAGATCACGATTTTGTGGAAAAAATGCGTTTTGGGGCGTTCTGTAGCATGAGCAACAAGTTATTGCTTGTTGCCAGACCCATTCTGACTACGGGCCTCCAAAAATGCCTTCAAAGTTGGCAGTGTGAAATTTGCAAATTCAGTGTCACCGTCTTCAGTTGTGAAGAAAGTACACACCGGAAGTAAAAGCAGCCAAGGGACTTAAGCGATGCCAGGCAAAAGTCGAGGGAGTTAACAACCCCACCTGAACCACCCAATAGTGTTGATGTATTGTGCTTTGTGTAGTCTCAGCACTGCATTCTTGGGGAACTCGAAGTGAGGCTTTATTTCCTCTGCAAAGTATGATCATTTGCCATTTTTCTGGAAGCTGTGTTGAAATAATATTTAGAAAAAACTGATGGAGAAAGTACCAAAGCAGTGAGGAAACCAGCGTTCCTGTTGAGATACAAATCTGAACCGTGGGTAGTGGACTCTTTTGTTTTTGCTTACTGGCGGTATTGCTGCTTCTCTCCTGCTCTGTGGTGAAAAATTAAAACTATTTTAACTTTTGAAAAGATGTGAATATAATTTTTTGTTTTGTTTTTTGTACTCTTGGCCGGTTTCAAGTGTAAACAGGTCTGGTAAAGACAGAAAAGGCAGAGAAATGCTCTTTGCCTGTCTTTTTGCCTAGTTCAGGTAAATCAGATTTTCTGCAGTAATTGCAACTTTGGAGAAAAATGGGGAGGAAAAACGTTTCTTCCATATTTTGGGATATTTTGGACTTCCCTCTTGGAAGTAGTGATGCTCACGTAATATCTCCATTTTTAATGGTGGATCTCATTTTTAATATGCAGGTAGTGAACACTCTTGGTTTAAACAAAAATTTATTTGAGACGAAATAAACATACAAAAAATCATTATGTGCTCATCAACAAGCTATAGCTTATAGGCGATGAGCTCATGCAGTTGGAAAAAAAGGCAATGTATGGTGGACACTTGATTTTTTGCAGTAATTGCAACTTTGTCTTTGGAGAAAAATGGGGAGGAAAAACATTTTTTCCATATTTTGGGATATTTTGGATTTCCCTCTTGGAAGTAGTGATGCTCACTTAATATCTCCATTTTTAATGGTGGGTCTCATTTTTAATATGCAGTTAGTGAACACTCTGTTTCTAATGGTGGGTCTCATTTTTTAATGTGCAGGTGGTGAACACTGACACTGAGTTCCGAGTCAACGTTGATGTTCAGCACTTCAAACCAGATGAAATCAACATCAAGACCAAAGATAATCGTTTGATTATCAATGCTCGACATGAGGAGCGAGCAGACGAACATGGTTTCATCATGCGGGAGTTCACACGACAGTATGTCCTGCCTAAAGTAAGCCCTTGCCTATCCTCATTTTATAATGTCTTATTGCATGTTTTGGGTATTTGCATTTTCTTTGCGAGTACTTGGATCTTATTTGATCAAGTTAACCCACTTGGCCCCAGACCGCCCGTCATCACCCACTCTTTTTCCTTACCGCAAAACCCCAGACCGCCCAGTAGCGGCCAGCTAGCAGACGCTCCATACTAGCATCTCGGTTTATGCAAATACGAATGGGATTCTCACGAGACTTGTAGCCTCATTTCCGCGATTGTTTACTACTTCCGTCGATGTCGTTTGTTAGAAGTTCAGAGAAGTTTGAGAGACACTGTGAAATTTTGAAGTTGCGAAGTGGACATGCGATAGATGGCCGAAAATAAACAAAAGCCCTACTGTTAGCAATGGCGTCAGAGCTTCATCCTTTGAGATTTGAACTGCAAATTTGGCTGTCACTTACCTTAGGCACCCTAACAAACTGACGGAGCATCATCTTTGGAGATTCAAACTGGAAATTTTGCAAAGTTCCCCGTAGGCCCCCCAAATATTTTTATTTTTTAGTGAAAAAAATCAAAACCTGTTGGATATACAAGAACACTGTATTTGCAAACTGGGAAAAATACGAAGTGAGCTGAAACTTTTGTTTGGTGTTTATTATTGATTTTTAAAGTTGTATACCAGGCTCATTTGACACAGTTACTTCCCTTCGCATGGGATTTCGTAGCGAAAGGGCAGCGGCTGGTTTGGGGCCATTTTTTTTATATTTATTTTTTAAGAAGAAGGGGAGGGAAAAGAAAAGATCCATTGATTGCTGTGTTGGTATGTGTTAGTGTTACAATGTAGTTGTAGATTCCCAGTAAACAGGCTGGATTTGATTCAGAAGCATTTTGGTTACAGCCAGGTGTAACCATTATGGCCAGCATATGGCCAGAATCAGACTGGATTGTATATGCTGGATCCCGCTTCCTCCGTCCAGTTTGGTTCCATTTTACCTGGCTCTGATCTGGATGGCCTGATCAGGTTTTGGCCAGGCGCACCATGTCTGGAAGCAGGCTGGTGTGCAAGAATCGTTGGGCCCAGTTGTGGCAGAATGCATCCTACCTACTACCAGTTTCCCCCTTAGACTTGCAAGCTGCTGTGTAAGAATCATCTGGCCTGCTTCTGGCCAATGCTTCTGATCCAATTCAGGTGCAAATCGGGTCCAGCATGTTTACTGGGTTGTAACAAATGCCTTTTCATACTCTTGTGACATGATTTACAGGTTCAGTGATGTTACTCAAGCCTCTTTCATTGTATTACTTTGATTGAGGTCTTCAGACCTGGCAAGACAATAATGGTATACTTTGTATACTATTGACTTTACATTGTTGTACCAATTTTCTTGACCTTGATCAATTTCCATAGTTGTGGTCCTTAGACTTTAGTGCATGTGCAAGCAGCGACAACAACAGCAAAGATTTATAAACAAGGACCAAGGTTAACTGATGCTTGAAAGATGTGCACTTGTTTGGTGATTCTGCACTGGTGCACTGCATGATGAGCAAATAGGCCCCCATATCGTCTTTATCTTTTGAACAGTGACAGCACTCAAATATTGGCTTGCATGAAGTGCAAATGGTGCTGTCCAGCTGGCCTATTTGCATTTAGAGTTACAGGCTCCTTTTTCTATGCATAAGCAGCCGAAATGCCGTATAAAAATGGCAGCTCTGATGCTGCCATTGCCAACAAAGGCTACTGCATCTGCTTCATGTTGGCTCACATTTTAAAGGTACATGTAATTATACTAGGTGGCTGCACTGATTAGGTTTCTTAGGCTGCGTGCATAGTGGACACAGACCTGTCCGTGTGCGGCCCAGCTGTGCCCAGCCCAGTTGTCCGGGTCCATGAAAGTGTACATAGTGGACCTAGCCGGATCCAGGCCCGACCCGGCTGCCTATACATATTTTTACGGTTAAGTCAAAATGGTGTGTACAAGGTGACAAAAGTTTATTGTGGTGGTGGTGGAAGAAGAAAACGTGCACTCAGCATGTTGTTTTTCTGTGCACCCAATCAACAGTTTGTGACACATTCACAGAGAAATCACTGTCTGATGCCACAACTTCTCTTGCTATGTAGTTGTCCCAGGCCATGGAGGTAGTGTCTCTGTTTGAATGAGTTTTGTTGTTTGTGGTATAAACGACCTGATTCTTGCAGAAGTGATGAGTTTTTTTGTTATCCATATGGGAAAGAAAGGAAACTCAAATTGGGAGAGGAGTTCAGTCCCTTGACCCAGATGGCTGGGAAAATTTGCACAACCAGAGAAATCATGGCTCAAAACAGTAGGTTGGTCTGGGCGCACTGTGCACAGCTTGGACCGTCACCAGTGAGCTTGAAGAGGGATTTGCCTGCACCCTTTTTTTTGTTTTTGTTGTTGTTGCCTGGACAGGCAGGACATGGCTGCGTTGCACACTGCCAGGTCCGGATCCACTATGGACGCAGCCTTACCCAGGCTTAACAAAGAATTCTGATGGCGGCAGTGTAGGCTTCAGTGCCTATTACCCCACAGGACACGACCCTGTATTTGTATTAGTCATCAATAAAACCCTGTCTTTCTTCTCGTGGCGGCGGTGTAGGCTTCAGTGCCTTCTAACCTGCAGGACACGGCCATGCATTTACATTAGTCATCAGTAAAACCCTGTCATGCAGACAATGTAACTGTAAGCTTAATGCTTCATTCGGTACCTTTTTTTCTCCTCTTCAGGATGTGGACCCAGCAACGGTTACATCATCCCTGAGCAGTGATGGAGTTCTGACCCTGAAGGCACCCAAGAAGGCCTTGGAAGCTCCTAAGGAGCGCACCATCCCCATCACTCATGAGACTGGAGATCAGTGAATTTGCTGTTGCTTGAGGACCACCGACCAATGATCCAGGTCCTTACATGATGGTGCCGCTTTTTTCAATCTTTTATCTGTTGTGTTCAAGTTAAGTAATGGCTCCTCTGGAACATTTAATGTAAAACTATACCATTGTATGCTTGGCAATGAAGAAGGCATACTGTTTATGGTAAAAGTTGTCTCTGTTTCAGAATTTATTTTTGTGGTTTGCAGTTCTAGCTTTTTTCCATGCAAGGTTGACCGTTGTCTGGACAGTGACCATTTTAAAGACTGTCAAGATTATGTGGTACTATGCTGAGACTGTTCATTAGATGGTTTTCCTCTTTCTGGCTATCTATGCCTTGAGAACAGTACCATCCTTTTACAAAGAAACAAATTTGTGGCGATTCGTACGGATTTCAAACGGTATCAGAGAGTTGAAAAGGCCTGGTGATCTTTCTAAACTGTATCAGTACTTTTTGTTTGGGGTTTTCCTGCTTTTAATGCATATGCATGATGCCATTTTTCACCAGAAGTTTTTTGCAAATGTCTAGGTACACCCACCTCCCCACCCACCCACCTACCCACCCCTTCAACTGAGGGGAGAGAAAAAAGAGGAGATAAACTGATTATTGTGAAGTGTTGATGCAACTTTCAATGCATAATACTAGTACAGTAGTAGTCACAAAAAGAAACACACAAAGGAGTTAATCGGCGCTCAAAACACACAACACGAGTGCAACAAAGACCCAAGTTACCTATGGTAACTCTCAACTGGTGTGCATGTTAATAGAAGGTACATAATCTCCACCAGAGATACAGCCACAAAAATAAAATAATAAGATTGTGGTTATCATAAAATTTCATAAGAACAGGGTTTTAAATACCAAGTTCTTCAAAGTGTTCAAAATTGCACGATAACTTGAGTGCACATCAAAGGTTTCCCACAAACATGCCCAAAAATGTACTCTTTATTCACACTGTCAAATGTAACTCCACAAACCAGAAGAAAGCTCACTGTAGAAGGTGGTGTATTCTTGAAGAAACTGAAGGCAGCTGAAGAATGTTACTGTTCATGACATGGCTGAAAGTTATAGATGTCGGTCACTAGATTTTGTTTCTGTGATTCGGGCTTGCTTCAGTTATTGTGTTTTATTTTTTAATTGTTAGGAAATTGGAGCAGAAGGATTTTCTTTCTTTCTTTTTCTTCATGATGTATTCAATTTATTGCAGTGCCATATGCTATTATTTACTACAATTGGTAAAATGTTCCAAGCACAGTTCTGGATTTTTTTCCACTCCAGGTATTAACTGGAAATTATTTTTGCTTTGTTTGACCAAACCTATAAACATGTGTTGGAGTTTGATGACAAAATTGTTTATTTTTTGTTGCTCCTGTGATGGTGCCATATACCACAGTTAACAGTTTGTGGAGATGTTTAAAAAACAACAACGTCCCCCTAGATGTTAAAAACAAAAAAAGAAGCTTGGATTTTTTTTCTGGGTTAACTGGAAACTGTGGTGGAAAAGTATTATACTTTTTATGAAGTGATTTTTTTATATATATTTTTTTCACTTGGTTTAATGCCAATGTCCTAGTGTTTTGTAGCAAAAATATCTATTCAAGTCAGTAGAGCTCTATAAGCCTCTTGTTCCTTGACACCAATTCTGTCATTGTATGTAAGCTTTGAATGTACCTTGTGCCATTTCACATAGCTTGTGCCATTTTCACACGTTTCCCAATAAACTAGATACAGACTGTATTTCATGTTTTTTGTTTGTTTTTGTTTTGTTATTTGGAATGGTTGGTGGTGGTTTTCAGTGTACCTTGATTGATAAATGTATTATTGGTCAGAGGAAAGTTGGAGTCCGTTTTTATAAACCCATTCCTTGACCGTAAACTAAAAGCTGCCCGGAGGAAGAAACTTTAGAGCTACTAGTTTGTACTGTTTGAACAATGTAGCCAGATGCAAGTAGTACTGTTCATGGCATGATCATGACTACTTCGGCTTGATGTCTTCAGATCGTAGGTGTTGCGCGGACATTGGGGACAGAGGTTGAGGGCATTTAACAGTGACATTTATAATGTACTGCAACTATAGTATCGGCCAAGGTTTAGTTCAGCATGTACTTGCATGAGTACTTTTTTTTTTTTTTTTAAATCTATATTTAACATGCTGTTGTAATGTTGCAGATCCATCATATGACCTAGTCATTAGATTGAATTTGCATGCTGTTGTTTTTTGTTTGTATTGGCGTTCATCTCGGCCGTTTTTGTGTTATGGTCGTGTACCAGCATCAGCAACTCGGGTTGAGGTGTCGACTATGTTGCAGTCGTTCACAGTTTGGCTCTAAAGGCTGTGTTGCCGGAAGTTGTGTCCCCTAGACCACGTGTGAAATGAACATCCTCAACTTCGGCTACGAAGAGTTTGAATATATTTTTGTGTATAATGAAGTGCCCTTTTAAATTTCAAAGAGAAAAGTGGATGCTTCTGTTTTATTTAAGAGAGAAAATGTATTCAAGAGAGCCCAAAAAAGATTTTATCGAGTGTCACCTGTATGCTTTACATCACGTAGAACTAGCCAAAAATACCCGAACCAAGAATGACGGCTAGCTAAAACAAGATCTAACAATAAAGTTGTATCCGAACACAAAAGGACAAAACACAGCGTGCAAATTTTTGGGGTAATCGCGTTTTCCGAGCTGCAAAACCAGATGAGATGTAGAACTAAAACATTTATCTGCTTTTGGTTGACTTGTTTTGTTGTTTACTTTTAGTTGAAAAGGTGAAAAGCAGGCGTCTTAGTTCTGACCTAATTTTTCACCGTTGGACTGTTGCTCAAGTGTCGTTTCGTAGCCTAATAAAGGGGATTACCCCGAAAAATTGCATGTTGTGTTTTGTCCTAATAAACAGCATTCTTTTGAATCTTTTTCTTCTTTTTTTCGTGGTTTCTATGGACGTCAAGCAAGATGTTTACTTACTGAACCTTTTATGTGTTTGGATCTAGGAACTAGCCAACTACTACGTGCAGGAATGCGTTGTTGTTAGCACATAATGCCCAACGAGTCAATTTTGAAGCCACTCGGCCACCTGAAAACTAGCTCCGACCCGGACGCAGCGTCGAGAACGCCAATTTTATTTGAATGGGACGGTACGAAATTGGAAAACTTCGGAGTGTCCGCTTCCTTTTAGGCGACGAGCAAACGATCGAGGTACAAGGAGACAAAACTGCTTGTTACGAGGAGATAGGTTACTATGGGGTAGCGGTGGGGGTTATCAAATTCCAAAAGGCAAGACGACGGTAGTAATTCAGAATTATTTTGCCCCATTTCGTAGGAACCCGGAGTGCTTGCAAAGACATGCAGATGCGCGCATTCGTCACGTCGATGCACAATCCGCGTGCACAGAATTGCATGTGCGCACACACCACACGCACGCCCCCCCCCCCCCCCCCCCCCCCCCCCCACAGAGCGTACGCCCGCACCGAACTCCAAACGGCTTCAAGCTTAGGCTACAGCGTTTCTCAGTTTATTTTTGACCAAAGTAAATAAATCGTACTATGTCGACTGAGTAACTGCGGATTTGATAGGCATTGTGTGGCACTGACAAATGCATTCAACACAGAACATACGCAAATTGTCAGTTGAAGCACCTTTTAATTTCAGATAATACAGACAAAATTTGGAAGTCATAAATGGTCCCCATGATTATAATGGTAAGCAAATGATTATGTTTACAATTAGGAAGTAACATCACAGTACTTCCTTCACAAGCCGGGCAAATTTCATGTTACGTTCAGCAAGTGATTTTATGAGAGTAAGTAGGTAACATTTCTCTTTTTTTAGGCCCAGTCCGCCCAGGACGGTTATATCAGGGCGACGTTTTATGACAGATCAGCAATAATCGGCGTAAAACTTATCCATCCCTTTACGTCCGACAGTTAGCCTAAATATCCGCGGAAACCATGGTTCCCGAAAAGAAACTATGAACTCCCGTGTAAAGACTGGCAGCACGGTCGATCGTTACCCAAAACCGGTCTCCTGCCGCTACTTCCTGCGTCACTGATGACGCCTCTGACGTTTCAAAAGTCGGATCGTATACGCGCATGCGCAGTATGATGCCGCCGTTTTTCACCAAATCAACGAGGAGATCGCCGGAATGATGGTAGAAGATTTGGAAGGTGAAGATGTAGATGCCAGAGTATGGGGCGACGAAGACGTGCAAACCGTTGTTGTACCCGTTGCCGATGTTGAAGACTGGGGAGAAGGGAATTGGAGTGTTGGCAACGACGTCAGCGTTTGTAGTCTGTGCCCAAAAAGCAACTCTCTCACCTGCACAGTTAAAATAACATTGCCGACAAATCTGACATAATTCTTGAGTAGGAAAAGGGCTGTTTGTGTTTGATAATTCTTATTTCTGTAACTTCAGTGCCTACTCATGCAACTTCTTTAACTTCAGTGCCTATATGCATTTTTTTATTTTTTTTTAACTTCAATACCCACTCATATGAGCCGACTCCAAGCCTGCTGATGAATCAGTCATGAAACCAAATTGTGTTTCAGCTTCTTATTCAACACCGACTAAACTAAAAAACAGAAATCCTTCGTCAGTATAACTACAGAAGGGTGAACTGACGCTTGTGTGCCGTCCGTGTAGGCTGTACGATAGAGCAGTATAACCCGGTTAGCAGCAGACGCCAATAATTTATATCCAACGACGCTAGATAAACACAAGCACACACACACACGTACGCACGCTCTCTCTCTCTCTCTCTCTCTCTCTCTCTCTCTCTCTCTCTCTCTCTCTACTTGGCTTTCCACCTCGACTTTCACACAGTTCCTGAGATTTCTCGATCATCGCAAGACGGGTGCAAGATATATATATACAGACAGCAGCCAGTAGTGTAGTGCCTCTGATATATTTTATGCCGTCTACTTCTTCCTCTTCTAACTCGGCCTTAGGAAAGGCTTCGACTGACGCACTTGAAGTTGTTGGATAAATACGATACGGGGAATCCGGCGTAAAGGATCTGATCCACTTTCGGTCACAATCTGTGGTTTCCCATAGCAACTGAACTTGCATCATGTAGTCATTATCCCCGTGATCGAAAATTGGTCACAGCCTCAACGCGGGTTCCAGACATGGTAACATAGCTGCAACAATCGCTTGAGGTGATGAGCATGGTAACTATAGCATGGACCTACATAGGTCCATGGATTATATTTTATTTAATAATAATAGATATTATTATTAAATGATGCATAATTATTACGGCAATCAATGGAAACCAACCTCTTCCCACCTAGTTCTTTCTCCTGCTGTCCATTTGCTTTTGTCCCCTTACATGATCCTTTCACCTATATTATTTTCCAAACCCCCAAATTCCCATATCAACTTATTTTTCATGCAGATTTTCCTTGTTAGGCGCTACGGGCATGTGTTTTAAACTGATTTGGCGTAATCCATGGACCTATGTAGGTCCATGCTATAGTTACCATGCTCATCACCTCAAGCGATTGCTGCAGGTAGTTTACCATGTCTGGAACCCGCGTTGAGGCTGTGACCCATTTTCGATCACGGGGATAATGACTACATGATGTAAGTTCAGTTGCTATGGGAAACCACAGACTGTGACGGAAAGTGGATCAGAGCCTTTATGCCGGATTCCCCGTATCGTATTTATCTAACAATTTACTTTGTGTGGGTTTTCTCCCAGTTCAGTTCAAGATGGTATCTATGCGCTCGGAAAAGCCCATAAATTATACGCTCCATCCCGTCTCTGACAAGTTTCCGCAATTTTTCTCCAAATGACGAGTCAAGGAATAGCTTGAAAAATGAGGATTCTGCTGTTGTGGATTTTCCTATTGTTTGACTATGTGGAGTGACTGCACTAATGAAGGCTAAGCATTGACAACCCATCTTACCTCGTGCGTTTTCCAGTGCGACCACGCGGGCCTGCAGCTGCGTCAGATCCTGCAATAGCATCACAACACCTGCTTAGTTGTTGCTTTGTCTACGTAGCTAGCTAACAGTAAAAACAGTATGGCAAAGCCCTTAGAATCAGTTGGGAACTATCTGGAAGTTCTTCTAATTTCTTGTTGTTCTTCTTCTTGTTCTTCTTCTCCTCCCCCTCCTCCTCCGTTCGACTTCTGCTTCTAAACTTTATCGGCCTATAGCAAATCGTGAAAATCAGATCGCTGCCATCCCCATCCCTCCCTCCCACTCCAGAATAAATAAATTAAAAATATAGAAAGAAGGAAAGAGGAAGAAACAAACAAATAAGCAAACCGGGCCGAAGAAAGACACAAAAAGGACTGGAAACCACCACGAACAGCCACTGCCTGACGTCCTACTTTGTGCTGGCTAAACAAGCGTAGTCAAGTAGCTAACAGTAAGCTTACCACCAACAAATGTAAGACCCTTCGAATATTTGAAATTTTCAACTACTGTTACTTACTACAACACACGATTGTGACAAAAAATGTGATGCTGAATGGATGCTGCTAGAAGTTCCTACCTAGCAAGAGGCAGTACTAAAAGATCTGAGTTTTCAACAACAACACAAATAACAAGAACAACAAAAACAAACTGTGACGAAACGCATTCGTCACATGAGTGTAACCTGCATTTCTTTTGGGCTTGACTATTAACTGGGAAAAGTACAAAGAAGGCAAACTCACTTGCTGGACTGGGGACGTGTAAATACGGAATCACATGAAACTTGCATTTTTGTCGTTGTTACATAAAAGGTCGTAACAAAAAATTGGTGTTTGTTGAGTGTTATGCGTACGAGCATGTCCTTCTAGATTAGTCAGCTTAATTATAGCAGTGTATTTCTTTACACAAACAAACAAACAAACAAACAAAAAAACAGAACAAATCAAAAATGTGTTTACTTTTTGTGTATGTGTGTTTTGTTTTGCATTTGTGTAAGGAAAGGTTTTGTAGATTTGACTCGAGAAAGATTTTAAATATGGGCCAATAATACATAAGCAAACAAAGTTAAGGCGGATAGCCGGCCTTAATCCAGATTTGCCAAACAGTCCAGAAGTCCATCTCTTCTTCCATACGCGCGAGTAAGTAAGTAAACATGGTGCTTAACAAGTCAAGTAGTTTATTTCAAAACCCCAGTGGGGGTACACGAAAGAACATCAATGAAAGAACATCTGGTAAGACGCGGCAGTAAACATAACATACAAGTAAGTAAACATGGTGCTTAACAAGTCAAGTAGTTTATTTCAAAACCCCAGTGGGGGTACACGAAAGAACATCAATGAAAGAACATCTGGTAAGACGCGCAGTAAACATAACATACAATAATAAACATGGTGCTTAACAAGTCAAGTAGTTTATTTCAAAACCCCAGTGGTGAACATCTGGTATGACGCGGCAGTAAAAATTTGTAAATCAGTACAAAACATGGCATACAAAAAACAAAAAAAACACAGAAACCATAAGGCGTTATTAAGACTGGGGGAAGTCAAGCGGTGGGTGGGGATGGGCGAAAGGGATTACTATCGTAAGACACAGGTCGATTAAGATGGGTAGCGATGAGAGCCATTTAATGTTCGTAAGTGATAACAAGTCACACAGAAGTTCCACAAACCAAACCTTTTTGAAGAGAAAGGAGAGCCGAAGACGGTATGGAACCGAGGTCCTTCCGCTTACCAGCCTAACGCCTTACCGCTAGGCCAAACCGGCTCACACACGCGCTAGTCGCCAGTAGCCTCAGAAATAGCGGTTGGCATATTATTAGACCGGGAAAGTTTCTTGTTTGACCAACAATTCAACGCGCGTGACGTCGAAAACTAAAAACGGCTAATTGGACACCGCGTGACAACAGCGTTGTCAGTTTTAGGCTCAAAGTTCGTTGCGATTGTAGCAGATGTCACTCACTTCCCCTTTGAGACTTTTGTTGTCTCCGCTTCACCGCCTGCGTTGACGTGATGTGTCTTGGTGCGTGAATCAAATCAGTTTTGTTGTTGTTTTGCTTTTCTGGAATACGTTGCGGTCTTCAGTGGTACGGGGAACGGCTTCGTCATTTTGTTTCTTCGGTAACAGTAGCGTCTGCCATTTTTATACGGCCCTTAAGCTGCTTAAACATAGAAAAATGAGTCTGTAATTTTAAACGCTTCACACGTGTTGATTTCTTCAGTGCTGCCACTGGGTAGAGTATGGACATGCGTTGGAGAGGGTCGGGGATGGGGGGGGGGGGGGGGGGGGGGGGGGGGAGCTATACTTATTTGCTCTTCATATATATACATGGGACCTGAGAAATGTTTTGAAATGCCCATTTGTTTATAAAAGAGTTTGATGTATTATTATAGTATATACATTGTTAACCTGTTGGTATTATTGTGACTGTGTGTTTGATTATGAATGCTCTCAACACCATGCCTCATTTCACGTGCATGTATATTTTACTTGACACGTGGCGATAAAGATACAGGCTATTGATCGTATTGAGGTGACCTAGTGACAGGACGTTAAGTTCCAACTGCCAACCAAATTAATAACCAACCCCTGTCAGTTTGCTGACAACAGCTTCCAAGGGGTTGATGTCATCCGATCTCTTCGCAATCTCGTGACCCGCCTCTGCTCTCGCCACCTCTGTCCAGACGAGAAGTCCGCCACAAAGGCATGCAGTGAGCCACCGTTGAAACATCATGCCTTCCAACAAACTGCAACAATAACCAGGAAATCAATGCAACTGATCCTTGAAACGTCATGCTTTCCAACGACTACTGCAACAAGCAACCAGGAAATCAAAGCAACTAATGCGTGAAAAGTCATGCTTTCGAACGACTACTCAATGCAGTTGATCCGTGAAAAGTCATGCTTTCGAACGCCTACTGCAACAAGCAACCAGGAAATCAATCCAACTGATCCTTCCATGAAAAGTCATGCTTCGAACGGCTATTGCAGCAATCAACCAGGAAATCAATGCAACTAATCCTTGAAACGTCATGCTTTCGAACAACTACTGCAATAATCAGCCAGTCAGTTACAATCAGTCAAGGCAACTCATTATTGAAACATCATGGTTCCTCCGAAGACTGTAAGAATCAATTAAAATAATCGGTGATCATTCAGTCAGTCAGCAAGCATCCCCCCCCCCACCTCCTTCCCCCCTCTCTCTCTCTCTCTCTCTCTCTCTCTCTCCTCTCTCTCTCTCTCTCTCTCTCTCTCTCTCTCTCCGTGTTAAAATACCGATATAACTATCGGTCGACAGTACTGAGGAACAAACACAACAATGAACATCCAAAAATTATATAGACAAAGAACGAGAGAGGAACTTGCCATGACAATCAGTTGATGGTGTTTGTACACCCAGTCCCGATAAACGTCACTCACGAAATTCAGTTCAAAATTTTAAAATAAAATCAACGGATCACCCAAGAACAAAGATCTCCTTGGTTTTAGTATTTACTTTGATCTTTTCTATCAGTTAGACAATTACAACGCCTTTTCAGAAGTGTTGTTTCTTTACAAAATAAATTTCTGCTTGATACCAAAGATTTAGACCACAGGCCAGTTTTTTTACAAGTAAATTTCTGCTTGATACCAAAGATTTAGACCACAGGCCAGCTCTTTACAAAATAAATTTCTGCTTGATACCAAAGATTTAGACCACAGGCTAGTTTCTTTACAAAATAAATTTCTGCTTGATACCAAAGATTTAGACCACATTTTGTTAACGAAGGAACTAACATTCCTCGTAAACCATATGTAGAATACAGCTTACCAGGGGAGGAAGAAAGAAGTAGACTACGTATTTCCGCCAGCCAAACCCCAACAGTGGCAGCGCGAACAGAGGCAATGACAAGCAGCCTACGATGTTGACACAAGATCGTGCTGTCTAATAAACAGGTGGATGTACGCCGTGGGTACGAAGGGCCTGTGCGTATCTATATAGCCTAGCCCTAGACTTACAGTTTAAGTTTGTGTATAGGCCTAACTATGCATGTGCTGCTGTACTCAGAAGTATAGCTAGCCAAATGTGCCACAATTAAATAACCTGATATCGGGCACAACGCCAGTTCTATCGACGTCCATTAATTCGATTCACACACACACACACGCACGCACGCACGCACGCACGCACACACACATACACGAACGACGCACAAAAACACACGCACACACACACACACACACACACACACACACACACACACACACACACACACACACACACACACACACACACACACACACACACACACACACACACACACACACACACACACACACACAGAGTATTGTTATCTGTAAAAAGCCAAACTAAATTATTATATTTAAAAAAATGGATAAAAGTTTGATTGAAAATGATTGATATGCACATCTAAAATAATTATGAGGAGTCCATTTTCAGACTTCGCGCGATGGCATTTATTGCGTGGGTGACGATGAGGGCAGATAACGAAGACGTCTGGCGCCTTTGTGACCAAACGTGAGATCCATTATCTCCGTCATCTTCATTAAAAAAGTAAAAAAAAGTAAATGAAAACAGTTTTTTTGTTTTTAATTATTTATGTTTTACCGAATGTACAATTGCTGTGGTAGAATACGTCAGACTGATACGGCGTTCCATACTGTAACCAGTCACAAGCGCGCTTGACGACCTCGGAAACAACGGAATGTTAGCAAGCAATGGAAGACATTGCTGTGAAGGATTTGCCGTCTCCAAAGAATTCTGCAGGCAAATGTTCGCCTCTGTCAAATCACTGAAATCCAGATTGTTGTGTTGGCATAATAAACCCAGGGATCCATGCATTTGGCACTGATAATCTGATCAAGTAACAGTTCACGCAGCTATTGCCGACAAAGAAAAAGTAGTATGCATTTACTTGTAAATACAAGAGAGTATTTGCTTGCTTGCTTGTCTGTGTCAACGTCATGAATCATTTGCAAGTGATCCTGCATGACCTTGTTTTCGTCTGTCTGTCCTCAGAAAGGTGTGTATCACCTTTATTTGCATCCTGGTGACAATGACCCCACAAGGGTGACCACACTCCGAGCATCGCTTTCCGGTACCTTCCACCAAACTCTGCCACATTTGGTTACGCCATTGAAGGGACACTCTTTATCTCCGCGCAGCTGTCCGCCGACGCGGTCAGCGCAGTCCGAAAGGTTTGGGTACTGATAAGACTGTGGAAGCAGGCGCCCAAGCACCCACGTAAACATGAGAATCATCCACCCCGGGTAAAGAAATGAGTTCCGTCTCGATTCAAACGATTGTGGTTTTATTTTTGCCGGCGTAAGCAACGTGGTCAGTTATAAAAGGAACGTGTGATACAATTTGAGTTGTCTTTTACGAACTTACTGCCGTTTGAACATCATCGAAACACTGTTCGTTAGCTGACAGTTTTTCGAGACCTATGGCGTAATCAAATATGGCAGTGGGTGAAGGAAAGATGTGCTTGGAGTTTGATGTGACCATTGCCTTCTGACTAAGTCATCATCCACACACAGCGATACAAAAGGATGCCAATGCTTTACTAAGGTCTTACACACAGAGACGACTCAAACTCACATACGCTCTTTCGTGGATTTGTTTTCATCTGAAAACCCAGGAATGAAGAGATTGTTATGTACACAGAAACACAGGAATAAGGGGAAATAATGCCAAACACGAAACAAGGATGACTGATTGATTGGTCGATTTTTTTATATTTATTAGCGTTATGCTCCGCTCTCAGTCAGTCACTTGAGAGGAGGAAGAGTGAAAATAAGATTATATTCAAATTTTATATATATATATATATATATATATATATTTTATATATATATATATATATATATATATATATTGTGTGACTTGATTTAGTTTTAGTTTTGTTTGTTGTTGCTTTTGATGTAATTTATGACACGTGTTGCCATCTGGACAATTTTAATATAAGTCTAATAACACTTATTAATGTGAAAAGTCTTCAAGTAAAAAATAAAAGAAGAAGAAGAAGAAGAAGAAGCAGAAGAAGAAGAAGAAGAAGAAGAAGAAGAAGAAGAAGAAGAAGAAGAAGAAGAACAACAACAACAACAACAACAACAACAACAACAACAACAACAACAACAACAACAACAACAACAACAACAAGAGGGAGAACCAGACACAAGATGTTACAGTGGATTTGACTGAGTCCAGAACTTGGAGGTAACGTAACCCCCACGCCAGGAACATCATAGACTATCCCAGCACTCAGACCCTAGGACCAGAGGAGCACACAGACTGCACCAGGAACAGGCACAGCACCGTGTCCTCATCCACTCCTTCTTCCCCCGCACAGACTCCGAATGGAACCCCTTCCCGCGGCTATCTCTTCAGCCCCTTCTCTCGAGTCCTTCCAAGGTCGACTAGGCCGCAGTCTGTACTAGGAACAGACCCAACACCGTGTCCTCTTCCACTTCCTCTTCCCCCGTACAGACTCCGAATGGAACCTCCTCCCCGCGGCTATCTCTTCGGCCCCTTCTCTCGAGTCCTTCCACAGTCGACTAGGCCGCAGTCTTCTTCACTGACAACCTCCAGCCAGTCCCCACCTCTCGATGGGTATCAAGAAGATTAGGTATATAGGTTAATTTTAGATCAGCTGTCTTATTTAATGTTTTTTATGGTTCTAGTAACACCCAAGGCAATCGCCGTGACCACCTCTTTAACTTAAACACACATCACTGCAGGACTTGCAACGCTCTGACAGAGCCCAGTCCTTGACAGG
>JABMCL010001349.1:65000-67500 GCA_018857735.1 Alviniconcha marisindica | reverse complement strand
ACTTTGTCCATCACTTCCTACCGAAACATTCAAATGGCTCTCATCGCTGCCCATCTTAATGCAGTAGTCATTCTGGTGCTGACAGTGTAGCGATAGGTATATAATCTCCCTCCCCCACCCCTCCATAACCCCCCCCCCCCTTTCTCCCCGTCCCTAATAAGCCTTATGGTTTCTGTGGACGTTAAGCACCATGTTTACTTACTTACTATCATTAAAAAAAAACAACACGTTTTTCTATAATTATTGTTTTTGTACTTCTGTGACGTGTTTCGAGCGCTAATTAACTCGTTTGTGTGTTAATTTGATAATTTCTATACTAATGATGAGGGTGCAGGGAGGGGGCTGTTTGATGAGATGAAGTACAACAAAACCTTGGTCAAATGACGACTGCAAAAAGAACATTGGAAAAAGAAATAAAGTTAGATTTGAAGGACTAGCCTACTAGTAGTGAAGCACCGCTTCTTCCGAAGTTCTTCTTCCGCTTCTGGTCAAGTTGTTTACGTGACAAGTTATATAGCCCACTCTGCTACGAGAGCCACATCTTACACAACTGGGTGGCTACAGGGGACAGTAAAAGAAATAGACGGGCGGCATAGATACCCTAACTGCTCGGATCAAACTCCAAAACGTCGGTTTTCGGGCCCCTCCTCCAGCCATTGCCATCAAAGTTACGCAATAGCTCTCAGCTAGCTGACACTTTTTCGTTGTTGCTCAAGTGGCAGACAGTTTGCAACCTCAGTGACTGACACAGACAACTCAGCCACGGTTATGTCGGGTCCCGTCAGTTTCTCTTCTAAAAAAAAAAGGCCTCTCCTCCAGCACACATACAACCCCTCCCCCCCCGTCTGTCTTTTCAGTCTACCCTGGGCAGATGCGCCCCATGTTTACGATGTGCGTGGTTCGACGTCAGTCGGGGGGGTTTTGGGGGGTTTTGGGGGTTTTTTGGGGGGGGGTTTTTTTTTTGTTTGGGGGGGTTTTTTTTTTTTTTTTTTTTTTTTTTTTTTTGGGGGGGGGGGGGGGGGGGGGGGGGGGGGGGGGGGGTTTTTTTTTTTTTGTTTGTTTTTTGGGGTTTTTTTTTTTTTTTGGGTTTTGTGTTGGGGGGGGGGGGGGGGGGGGGGGGGGGGGGGGGGGGGGGGGGGGGGGGGGGGGGGGGTGTTGAATGCCAGTCTTGACCGGATTTGAAAGCCGTGTGTAATGTGTGTGTGTGCAGCAGTGTTGTGGTGCAGTGTGTGTGTTGGCATGGTTTGTGGCGTTCATGTATGAGTGTGAAAGAGGTGTGTGTGGTGAGTGAAGGAGAGTGTGTGTGTGTGTGTGAGTGTGTGTGTGTGTGTGTGTGTGTGTGTGTGTGTGTGTGTGTGTGTGTGTGTGTGTGTGTGTGTGTGTGTGTGTGTGTGTGTGTGTGTGTGTGTGTGTGTGTGTGTGTGTGTGTGTGTGTGTGTTCGGATGTGTCGAAACTGACGGTCACTGATTTGGCGCCAGGGAGCGTACAGCCGCGATTCAACAGAAGGGACAAAACTGAGTATATATTAAACTGAGTATATATTGTGTTTATACTATGAGTTATTTCCCTTGAGTGCAATAGTTCAAATAATCCACTGCCAGCTTGCTTACTTTACTATTGTTGCTATGTATTTTGGTGTGTGTGTGTGTGTGTGTGTGTGTGTGTGTGTGTGTGTGTGTGTGTGTGTGTGTGTGTGTGTTGTGTTGTGTGTGTGTGAGTGCCCTGCGTGCGTGCGTGTGTGTGTGCGTGCGTGCGTGCGTGCGTGTGTGCGTGTGTGTGACGTGCGTGCGAGCGTGCGTGTGCG
Organism: Alviniconcha marisindica; assembly: GCA_018857735.1. Lineage (NCBI taxonomy): Eukaryota > Metazoa > Mollusca > Gastropoda > Provannidae > Alviniconcha > Alviniconcha marisindica. The sequence goes on along the minus strand of JABMCL010001349.1, from coordinate 65,695 downwards.
TGCGTGCGTGCGTGCGTGCGTGCGTGTTGTCTGCGTGCTGTTGTGTGTGTGTGCGTGTGTGTGTGTGTGTGTGTGGCCCTGGTGTGTGGTGTGTGTGTGTGTGTGTGTGTTGTGTGTAGTGTGGAAGCGGGGAGGGGGGGAGGGGCGCGAGGATTATTTTTTGAAACGAACAAATCTACAAGGGAAAAAACACTGAAAGAAACACCACATCGCCCCTGAAATATCACACGCACCCTTGTTGTTGTTGTTGTTGTTGTTAGTAGTAGTAGTAGTAGTAGTAGCAGCAGCAGCAGCACTGGCACTATTTGATTCCCAAAGCATGTGTGACCGTTAGGCTTTGCATCTCCGACATTTCAGTCTCCGGAATCAAATTTTGTGCAGACTCTACAAAAGTTCTTCAAATGAGGGTACAAACCGAGATCCCCCTGTGTGACTATGTATGCACAATGATGAGCATACGCACGTTAAAGATCCAGTAGTCCATGTCAGAGTTTCAGTCTTGGATTACTAGTCAGCATTTATTTAAAAGTGTTGTAGTCTTGGAAACCGTTGATGTTGCAGACTATTAATAATGATGATGATGATAATAATAATAATAATAATAATAAGAAGAAGAAGAAGAAGAAGAAGGTAACTTCGGTATTTTTATGCCCTTTCCATGCCCATAACCGGAATAGTTATATCAAGAAGAAGAA
>JABMCL010001349.1:52500-60000 GCA_018857735.1 Alviniconcha marisindica | reverse complement strand
GCTGCACGCAGCACGACATTACAACACGCAGCACGCACGCACGCACCCACACACACACTCACACACACACACACACACACACCACCACACACCACACACACACGCACACGCACGCACCACGCACGACACGACACGACACGCACGCAGCAGCACACAGCACGCACACGCACAGCACACGCACGCACACACACACACACACACACACACACACACACACACACACACACACACACACAAACACGCGCTTGTTAAAGGACAAGTCCAAGGATAGGGGTGATTTTTGACATGATTTCCGTTAAAACTCGCTGAGAACAATGATGTAGGTGAAACTGTGATCTGAGGGTTATAAATGCACGAAAAAAGTATTTTCTGTCGTACAGAAAGCGTCTCCATGACGCCCAAATCACGTGACCATATGCCTACTACGTCACTCTGGGAGTCGCTGCAAAATGGCCAACTCGAGCTCCGAAGACGAAACTGATACGTTGCCCGAGAGACCCACAAAGATACAGCCGTATTAGTTTGTGTGTATCAGGCAGGATTTTGAAAGAGTACCGGAACATCGTGTCAGCAAACCCCATGCGGTATTCCATGGAGTTTGCGAAATCTCACTCACTGAAGTGCTCGCTACACAAATGGGCGTGATGCGGCGCAGCAAGAAAGTCAGCTCGTTTGAATTGTATAAATTTAATCCACTTTCGCCTCACTGCGGGTCGATTTCGCGGGAGCTCGTGCATTGTTATACCTGGGGTCGTCTGCGAATTGTTACAGTTCGCGGCAACACAGCAGGCCGGCATAGTTAACTTTTTTGTCGACCACACGCATACACAGTTTACTGAAGAATCTAAGATGGCAACCGCACTGACTCCCCAGACTGACGTCATTCCGGGACAGTCTACAGAAAACAAAATCGATTAAAACCCCAATTAAACATTTTACTTAATTTTTTATTTCATTAAATCTGAAACTAGTGACTCATTTGTCAATCATTTCGATGGCCACTTTGCATACTTAAAAACCTTGGACTTTTACTTTAAGCTACTCATGAGTAAATATAGAGTTACAGGCATCATTTGTATTCATATAGGCAGAGAGAGAGAGAGAGAGAGAGAGAGACAGACAGACAGACAGACAGACAGACAGACAGACAGACAGACAGACAGACAGACAGAAAAGAGACAGAGAGACAGAGAGAGACAGAGAGACAGAGAGAGACAGACAGCACCACACCACACCAGTGAGCCTGTTCTGTCGTGTGTTCAGATATTCAGCTGTACAAGTCATCTTCTTATGCGAAGACATATAGAACCCGATAAACCTTTGCAGTATAGAACTCACGTGTTAAAGGGAACCTCAATTGAAAAATCGTCGAGGGCCTCAGCCTATGGAAATGGAACAATAGATTCACAACATATGCTTAGCCTTTATTATCTGGTTGTCCAATTCGTCATGAGCCAAACCCCTTTTTGTTTTTCTCTACAGTGATCACGAGCAAACGGACGCGGCTGCTTTATGGAGGCGTGGAATTCGAAGAGAAAAACTGTTTCTGTTGCATAATCATTGACAGAACTATCACACGAAACCTATAAACAGACACATTTCTTAAGGAAATTAAATTGGAATGGTTTCAAATAACGATTTCTTATAGAATACTTGTAAAAAAAAACAACACACACACATCATTCTCATGAAAATACAGGCAATTCAATTCAACTAAAAACAACTTTAATCATCCCACAAGGGGCAGTTTTGTTGTGGTCATAGCGGGCTCGTAAAATAATAATACATAAAGTTAAGAGAACAATACAACAAACACAACACCATCAACAAAAGAGTCTTACTTTAACCATAGTTATAGTTATAAATATATAACAACTGTGACTATATCATAAAATATACTTGTAATTTTCTTATCACCTGGAAAGACACCATATACCATTGTTTGCGGGAATGTGCCCATCGAATCCCAAGTATTGTATGATATGCTGCTAAGATACATAATTAAACGTGAAGGAGTGGGCGCTCAACACAGACCTAATGTTCATCATTTTACGACACAGTACTCGCAAAAACCGACACGTTTTCTCTCTCGTCAAACGTCCAGAACTGACATTGTGTAAAATATATCCTTTTTTATTGGGATCAAAATGGAATTGTGTCATCAACAGCTGATACGATTAGTGAAGGAGATAAAAATAATAAAGCTATGTATATATGTCTGCAAACTAGACTGTATTAAAGGACAAGTCCAAGGTTTGAGGTGATTTTTGACACGATTTCCGTTAAAGCTCGCTGAGAACGATAATGTAGGTGAAAATATGATCTGAGGGTTATAAATGCTCGAAAAAAGGCATTTTCTGTCCTATCGTTCTTTGATTCTAAACTTATTGTTTCAATTTTTGTTTTAACAGCTGACCGTTTTTTAACGGGAATATCGGGTAAGTGCTTTTGGTCATTTTAACGAACCCCCAAGTAAAAATTTTATAATAAAAAGCAAGTTAAAAATCTTCATACAGAATAAAAGTCGGGTCTGACTTTTCACTTAACACAAGGCGAAAACATTCCCTGTTTCTGGTGTAACCGTTTTCTGGTTCTGACAAGACGGTTTCCCCTCTTTGATAAAGTGTTACATTATGACATTATCGTCTCATCTATCATCTCCCCCCCACCCTCTCTCCCTCTCTCGCTGTCTATCTTTCTCATTCCGCATTCCGCGTGCATGTGTTCATATTCGCCATGTACATAACAGCTACCCCCCCCCCCCCCCAACAACACACACACAAAAAAAAACAACACACACACACACACAAAAAACACCACCACACAAAAACACACTCAAAAACAAACAAAAACAAACAAAAAACAAACAAACCCAAATCAACGTCACATCGAAGAGAGAGAGAGAGAGAGAGACAGACAGACAGACAGACAGACAGACAGACAGACAGACAGACAGACAGACAGACAGACAGACAGACAGACAGACAGAGACAGAGAGACAGAAAAACAAACAGACAGACAGAAACAGAGATAGAAACAGAGACAGAGACAGAGACTGAGAATGAGACAGAGACAGAGACAGAGGCAGAGAGATAGAGAGAGCAGACAGAGACAGACAGACAGACAGAGAGGGAGGAGGACAGACACACACACACACACACACACACACACACACACACACACACACACACACACACACACACACACACACACACACACACACACACACACACACACACACACACACACACACACACACACACACACACACACACACACACACACACACACACACACACACACACACACACACACACACACACACACACACACACACACACACACACACACACACACACACACACACACACACACACACACACACACACACACACACACACACACACACACACACACACACACACACACACACACACACACACACACACACACACACACACACACACACACACACACACACACACACACACACACACACACACACACACACACACACACACACACACACACACACACACACACACACACACACACACACACACACACACACACACACACACACACACACACACACACACACACACCACACACACACACACACACACACCACACACACACACACACACACACACACACACACACACACACACACACACACACACACACACACCACACACACACACACACACACACACACACACACACACACACACACACACACACACACACACACACACACACACACACACGTTTGTCACATTTTCGTTTACACCCACCAATACGTGCTCAGAATACAATAGGGCAATATTTCTCTTGATTTTTTTCTTTTTCTTTTTTGTTTTAGTTTTTTTGTTTTTTTGTTGTAGTTTTTTTCTGTTTTTCTCCCCGCAAGATATTAGACCGGACACACAGATCTCTTACTCATAAACCTACTTCAGCAAATGAATAGGCGCACCTGCCTGCAATTAACACCCAATGTAAATTGAAGAGATGGAATAATTAACCCCTGCGTAAATTGAGGCAATGGAACCGTCATATCTTCGTGAGAGATGCTCGTTAGTGAGGAAGACAGCTGCTGCGACAGATGATGAATACAATTTATATAGTAGGTCAGCCCCAGTTGTCCTCACTAATATCCACTTTTGAGCACCGTCCTGCAACTACAACATGTATGACGATGAGTTGCTATGGGAACAGACGGACCGTGACGTCATCATCGAGCGTCTAAATGTAGGTTCCAAATTTGCTGTTCTTTTCTGATTCTGATCTGAAACAAGCCGTCTGAAATGCGTCTGAAAATTGCGATCGTATGAATAAATAGGCATTTCGGCTAAGCCGAGCTTACTACTCATATGTAATTGAATATAATTATTTGATCTAATAAGCCGAGACTACGCTACTTCGAACGTATCGTCTTTACGTCAATCAGTGCAGGAAGGCGTGGAACAGATTGCTAGATTTTATCTGTTGGTGACACGTTGCATCGGACATGCTGTAATAATTCTCATAACCGTTATTTAGTGTGCATGAATGTCTTAGTATGTGCGCGTGCATGTATATTTGCGTGTGTGAGATACAGATACAGTGAAAACAACTGTGCGCATGGAGATATATACATACAAACAAGTGTATATTCGCATACCATTAAGAAAAAAGAAGTTTGTTATTTTGAGGCAATTTGCGAGAGCGTGTGTGTGTGTGCGTTTGTGTGTGTGTGTGTGGTGTGTGTGTGTGTGTGTGTGTGTGTGTGAGTGTGTGTGTGTGTGTGTGTGTGTGTGTGTGGGTGGGTGGGTGGGTGGAGAGAGAGAGAGAGAGAGAGAGAGAGAGAGAGAGAGAGAGAGAGAGAGAGAGAGAGAGAGAGAGAGAGAGAGAGAGAGAGAGAGAGAGTGCGCGCGCGCGCGCGCTACTGAATGGAGGGAACAAACATGGTTATGCTGACACATACTGACAAACATTCGCACAGATTAAAAAGAACAACGAAAACAAAAACACACACACACACACACACACACACACACACACACACACACAACACACACACACACACACACCACACACACACAACACACACCACACTACATCACACATCACAATAACACACAACACCCTCCGTCACCCAACAGTCCCCGTCCTCGTCACATCACTCCCCACACCATACAATCCTCCCGTCCCATCACTCCCACACCCACTCACCATACAGTCCTCTTGTCCCACCACTCCTACACCCAGCCTCCATACAATCCTCCCGTCCCATCACTCCCACACCCACTCACCATACAGTCCTCTTGTCCCACCACTCCTACACCCAGTCTCCATACAATCCTCCCGTCCCATCACTCCCACACCCACTCACCATACAGTCCTCTTGTCCCACCACTCCTACACCCAGTCTCCATACAATCCTCCCGTCCCATCACTCCCACACCCACTCACCATACAGTCCTCTTGTTCCACCACTCCTACACCCAGCCTCCATACAATCCTCCCGTCCCATCACTCCTACACCCACTCACCATACAGTCCTCTAGTCCCACCACTCCTACACCCAGTCACCATACAATCCTCCCGTCCCATCACTCCCACACCCAGTCTCTATACAGTCCTCTCATTCCATTACACCCACACCCAGTCCCCATACAGACCCCCCGTCCCATCACATCCACATCCAGTCTCCATACAGTCCTCCCGTCCCATCACATCCACACCCAGTCTCCATACAATCCTCTCATCCAATCACTCCCACGCTTAGTGACCACACAATTCTCCCGTGCCATTACACCCACACCCAGTCTCCATACAATCCTCTCGTCCCATCACCCCACCCCACCCCATAGCTACTGTCCTCTCCGTCCCACTCACTCCACACCCAGTCTTACCATACAATCCTCCCGTCCCATCACTCCACACCCAGTCACCATACAATCCTCCCTTGCCATCACACCCACACCCATCCCATACAATCCTCCCGTCCCATCACCCACACCCAGTCCCATACAATCCTCCCGTCCCATCACTCCCACCCCATCACCATACATCCTCTTGCCCAATCACACCCACGCCCATACAATCCTCCCGTGCCATCACACCCACACCCATCTCCATACATCCTCTCTTCCCACACACCCACGCCCACCTCATACAATCCTCCCGTCCCATCACTCCCACGCCCATCACATCATCCTCTTGCCCAAATCCACACCCAGCTCCATACAATCCTCCCGTGCCTCACCCCACACCCACTCAATACATCCCTTGCCCAAACCCCCACACCCAGCCCATACAATCCTCCCGTGCCCATCACACCCACTCCCATACAGTCCTCCCCTTCCATCTACACCCAGCCCATACAATCCTCCCGTGCCATCACTCCCACACCCATTCAACAGTCCTCCCTGCCATCACACCCACACCCATTACAATCCTCCCGTGCCATCACACCCACGCCCATTCAATCCTCCCTTGCCATCACACCCACGCCCATACAATCCTCCCGTCCATCACTCCCACCCCATACAATCCTCCCTTGCCATCACCCACACCCAGCTCCATACAATCTCCCTCTCCCATCACACCCACGCCCACCCCTAGACAATCCTCCCGTGCCATCACACCCACGCCCATTCAATCCTCCCGTGCCATCACACCCACGCCCATTCAATCCTCCCTTGCCATCACACCCACGCCCATTCAATCCTCCCTTGCCATCACACCCACGCCCATACAATCCTCCCGTGTCCTTCACACCCATACAATCCTCCCTTGCCATCACACCCAGCCCATTACAATCTCCCGTTGCCATCACACCCACGCCCATTCAATCCTCCCTTGCCATCACACCCACGCCCATTCAATCCTCCCGTGCCATCACACCCACGCCCATTCAATCCTCCCTTGCCATCACACCCACGCCCATACAATCCTCCCTGCCATCACACCCACCCCATACAATCCTCCCTTGCCATCACACCCAGGCCCATACAATCCTCCCTTGCCATCACACCCACGCCCATAAATCCTCCCTTGCCAATCACACCCACGCCCATTCAATCCTCCCGTGCCATCACACCCACGCCCATTCATCCTCCCGTGCCATCACACCCACGCCCTTTCAATCCTCCCGTGCCATCACACCCACGCCCATTCAATCCTCCCTTGCCATCACACCCACGCCCATGCAATCCTCCCGTGTCTTCACACCCATACAATCCTCCTTTGCCATCACACCCAGGCCCATACAATGCTACCTTGCCATCACACCCACGCCCATTCAATCCTACCGTGCCATCACACGCACGCCCATACAATCCTCCCTTGCCATCACACCCACGCCCATTCAATCCTCCCGTGCCATCACACCCACGCCCATACTATCCTCCCTTGCCATCACACCCACGCCCATACAATCCTCCCTTGCCATCACACCCAGGCCCATACAATCCTCCCTTGCCATCACACCCAGGCCCATACAATCCTCTCTTG
>JABMCL010001349.1:37500-47500 GCA_018857735.1 Alviniconcha marisindica | reverse complement strand
TACCTCCTCTTTCAAAGCCGCACTCAAGACGCACCTGTTTAATAATTATTTCTAAACTGTTTTTCACAGCCCTGCCCAACCCCTCGTTTCGATGCTGTGTGTGTGTGTGTGTGTGTGTGTGTGTGTGTGTGTGTGTGTGTGTGTGTGTGTGTGTGTGTGTGTGTGTGTGTGTGTGTTGTGTGTGTGTGTGTGTGTGTGTGTGTGTGTGTGTGTGTGTGTGTGTGTGTGTGTGTGTGTGTGTGTGTGTGTGTGTGTGTGTGTGTGTGGTTAGTGTTATTGTAAAGCGCCCTGTGCTGCCATCTTGTGTGGTAGATGGGCGCTTTAGAAATCCTCTTTATTATTATTATATAGTTAATCGAGTACGGAGGTAGTTTGGAGAAAAAATGTCGTAAACCGATGCTTAGAGTAAGTAACGTTTTGTTTTGTTTTTACGCCTAGTCAAACAGGACGCTATAATTATCAGGACGAAACACGTTTTTACATCACACAATAAATGCTAAAAATATAGCCATGCTAAAACTAGTATATCACCAATTTAAAAATGGGGGGCGGGGGGGTGGGGAGAGAAGAAAATGAAAAAGAACGGAAGAAAGAAAGAGGACAGAAAAAGGGGGAGAAAAAAGAAAAAGGAAAAAGAAGGAATAAATAGGGAGGGGGGTTGTGGCGGAAAAAAAAGTTGATAAAACACAAACAGATCCCAAAAGTAATGCTTCGAGTTTGGACAAACCTTTCTGGTGGGGACAGTGTAACGTTTAGGGGGTCTATGGTTCCCCTATGGTCTATTTGGCCAAACCTTTCTGGTGGGGACAGTGTAACGTTGAGGTGGGGAGGGGGGGTCTATGGTTCCCCTATTATGGGGGGTCTATTTGGCCAAACCTTTCTGGTGGGGACAGTGTAACGTTGAGGTGGGGGGGGGCTATGGTTCCCCTCCCTCCTCTCTTACCTCTTGGGTTTTCCCGGTTCCTTCTGCATCTCCCCGAAGACTACACAGCAGCGTCAAACAAATGTAACGTAGCTCCACTGGGTGACATCATAATGGAGTTCGTTCTGGTGCAGACATAGCCGTTGTCGGCTACAGCCATAAAACACGACTCTCTCTCTCTCTCTCTCTCTCTCTCTCTCTCTCTCTCTCTCTCTCTCTCTCTCTCTCTCTCTCTCTCTCTCTGTGCCTCTCTGTCTGTCTCTGTCTCTGTCTGTCTGTCAGTCTGTCAGTCTGTCTGTCTGTCTGTCTGTCTGTCTGTCTGTCTGTCTGTCTGTCTGTCTGTCTGTCTGTCTGTCTGTCTGTCTGTCTGTCTCTGTCTCTCTCTCTCTCTCTCTCTCTCTCTCTCTCTCTCTCTCTCTCTCTCTCTCTCTCTCTCTCTCTCTCTCTCTGTGATATTATCTTTGTAGTAATACTCGCGCTTATTTGTGTTTGTGGTTTAGTGAGGACTGGCTGTTGGACCTGTTGCTACTATCCTTGAGTATTAAAGTTTTCGTGTTCGATCTCTCTCTCTCCCTCCCTCTCCCCCTCTCTCTCTCTCTCTCTCCATTATTTTCCAATATTAGTCATATGAACTGATCAGATGTTCTGCTGCTCATAATATGCTCATCGTATGCTCATAATATGTAACTGAATGATGTATGGCATGTGTTCATCTGGCGCAGTGAGCACCTATGTTTTGTGTGGAAATTCTCATGTATAACGTTTCACTCACTCATTCATGCCTATATGTATATAAATAATGTCTTGTAATTTGATATCTACTCATCAGTAACTTAGCAAGGACTAGTTGTTAGACAGGTTTTTGACTGAACCCAAACTACAATCCTTGTAAAATAAAGTTTTTGAGTTCGAGTTCGAGTTTTCTCGCTCGCTCCCTGGTCCCCTATGAGGCGCTGCTATGTTTTTTCAAGGACTACTTGTCAGATAAGTTTTGACTGAACCTAAACTACAGTCCTTGTAAAATAAAGTTTTCGAGTCCCCCCTCCTCTCTCTCTCTCTCTTTCCCGCCCCCCCTCCCCCCCCCCCCACTCTCTCTCTCCTGTCGTCTTCGTCTGGGGCATTCTGTTCGGGACATTAGCTATCTCTTCTGGGGCAGCTCGGCATTAACCTTTTCACTGCCATGATGTTACTTGAAAGCGACCAAGAATGGGGCGCAATGTGAGACACTCAAGTCTCATTTTCTTTGTCTGTATGTTTGTTCTTGTCGTCGTTTTTTGCGGGTTTTTTTGTGTGTGTGTGTGTTGTTGTTTTGCTTTAGCATGCGAAAGAATTTTGATCAAAATGTACGGTTTTGAAAGCAGAATTGTTGTAGGACCGGAAAATATACTGTTTGTAGGCGTGTGCGTGCACGTTTCAACCCGGAAGTTTTCCAGGCTGTGTCAGTGACGGGGTAAAACAAGCCGAACAACCACTTCTTTCCATCACTGGCACACCGGGGGGGAGGGGGGGGGGGGGGGAGGTGGGGGAGGTGGGGGGAGAGAAAAAAAAAGGATGCTGCAGGCTGACATTCCTTATAACCGCTCTGAAGATCCATCTGTTTAAAACCTGCCATTGCAAGCAAACTCTCATCCGCCTCTTTTGTTTTTAAATGGGATCAGTTGAGGCGCACGCGCCTGTGTGTGTGTGTGTGTGTGTGTGTGTGTGTGTGTGTGTGTGTGTGTGTGTGTGTGTGTGTGTGTGTGTGTGTGTGTGTGTGTGTGTGTGTGTGTGCGTGGTGGTGCGTGCGTGCGTGTTGTGTGTGTTTGTGTGTGTGTGTTTGTGTGTGTGTGTGTGTGTTGGTGTGTGTGTGTGTGTGTGTGTGTGTGTGTGTTGTGTGTGTGTGTGTGTGTGTGTGTGTGTGTGTGTGTGTGTGTGTGTGTGTGTGTGTGTGTGTGTGTGTGTGCTTTTTTATGTGTGTGTGTGTGTTGTGTGTGTGTGTGTGTGTGTGTGTGTGATGTGTGGTGTGTGTATGTGTGTGTGCATGCATAGTAGAACATAATGTGCGAAAGGACTAATTTCTGTGTATGTTTTTAGCATGGTCAATAAACAATCTTATCTCCTTATCTTATCTTATATTGTTATCACTGTCGGATGTCACTGTAGCTGTTGCACCAACCGAAGAAGAAAAAGGTTCCATCGAAATTTGAACACGGACAAAATAATCGTATTACATTCTACACATATGAAACACACACACACACACACACACACACACACACACACACACACACACACACACACACACACACACACACACACACAACACACACACACACACACCAAGACACACCACACAACACACACACACACAAAACACCACACAACACACACACACACACACACACACACACACACACACACACACACACACACACACACACACACACACACACACACACACACCAATCAAACAAACAAACACGTACTAGGTTTCATAAAATATAAAAGAAGAAAACAAAACGACAACAAAAAACACCCAGCAACAACAACAACATTCAGACAGCTTTTCAAATATCCAGTATCTCTTTTAATCTAGGATCTGATTCCTTCAGAGACATATCTCCAAAAGATGTTTAGCCTACCGATCTAAAAGTGTTCATTTGATCTAAAAGTGTTCATTTGGAGACGTTTACTCGACACAGCAATTCACAAAACTCCGCACCCAGCAGAATATCGAGTGACACCAAGTAATCAAATGGAAATCGTTCTACCTCGAACATCACTGCGACGTCCTACCGGCATTAAAAGGGTTACTAAGACGCCAACACGTCTTAGAGCAAGGGGACTGGAAACACGGCCGGCTAGAACTTAATCTGGTCCAGTTTCGGCCTAAGAGATGTCCCTCCAGAGTTTGACATAAAAGACGTTTAACAACACACAGGCTACAATTGTCAGCACCAGGATAGCTCCCCGGAGCCCCGTGCAATCAGACATCGTGCCTTTCAATCACTGCCCAATGGGGCTTGTAGACACGTATATCATGGGCAGCACCCGCTCTTCCTTCCCTCTCTGTCTCTTTCTGTTTCTCTGTTCCTGTCTCTGTTTCTCTGTCTCTGTTTCTCTGTCTCTGTCTGTCTGTCTTTCTGTCTCTGTTTCTCTGTCTCTGCCTCTGTCTCTCTGTCTATCTCTGCCTGACTGCCTGCCAGCCTGCCTGCCTGTCTGTCTGTCTGTCTGTCTCTCTCTCTCTCTCTCTCTCTCTGTCTCTGTGTCTTTGTCTGTCTGTCTGTCTGTCTGTCTGTCTGTCTGTCTGTCTGTCTGTCTGTCTGTCTGTCTCTCTCTCTCTCTCTCTCTCTCTCTCTCTCTCTCTCTCTCTCTCTCTCTCTCTCTCTCCACTGTTTCTCCCACTTTCTCACCCCCCCCCCTCTCTCTCTCTACGGACTATCTTCTCATAGGAGACTCAACCATCAAACAAATCAGTCCAAACAAAATGAACCCTGGGGAATACTTCCGTGTTCAAAAGCTATGCGTGCCTAGCATGAAGACCATTGACTTACTTCACTGGTTAGACTAACTGCAACCTAACACAAAGATCTCCCGCCTTGTGCTGCGTATCGGAGTAAATGACTGCAAAGGTGGAGAGATCAACACGGAACAATGGACAACCTTACTGACAAAAATCAAGACTACGTTTCCAGCTGCATCACTCATCGTCTCATCTATCATTCCAGCGCGGGGTAGACACCTCATGAATCCAGCAATAATGTCGTCAAACAGAAACCTTCACTCAGTATGCAACGCCCTTAAAATAACCATTGTGGACAATACAAGTACGTTTGTAGCCCCCCAAAAGACCTTTATGAAGATCCCCTTCAACCTAGCAGAAAAGGAATGCTAAAACTTGCTCGCAACATCAAATATCCTGGAGCTGAATTCACTATATTCCAAGCTGACGGTTACGGAACACACCTGTACCCCAATAGTGCGATTCGACATCATTCTGATCAGCCAGCCCACCAGCAACAACCTGAAAGATCAGATAATTTTAACAAGAGACAAACGTCTACTATCGCTCATCCTCCATTTTTCACCTCTCGTCGACAGCCTGCCACCCATCTATCCTTACACCCTGGAGGTACTGTGCTTCCATCTTACCATCCTCCCATGGCAGTCCCGAAGGTACACGCTGACAGCGTTCAACAACAACCACAGACCACAACTCCCATTGAGGCGATATCACAAGCCATGCGCCTCTTGCAGGGGATCTTTCTCCCGGTCCAGTAGGAGAAAGATGGAGAGGAAAAAAGATGTAAACTACATGCGTGTATATGTGCAGATACGCGTGTGTGTGTGCGAATATTTTCTTGCCGGTGGATACTCTGGATCTTGCGGTTTTTGCCTTGATATTATTATCGTAACACTGATGCACTACTTTGTATACTTTGCTAGAAAAGAATTTAATTGACTATTTATTAACGTGTTGTTGATTCCCGGTCATCGCAAGATCTCTTGCCTACCATCGTTAATACAGTACCCGGTGGTCTACTACAGCTGTGAATTTTGTGGACTGTTCACTGCCGTCATTATTTATTTTGCTGTGCCGTGAACTCTTACCTTTTAGAGTTCAGTACTCAGTGCTCTACTGCAAGTGGCTCTAAATAGACTCAACTGAAACTAGAGCCATTGTAGTACTCCTTATAAGCTTTGACATTCACTTGTGTACTGTTACTACAAGACCCAGTGCCTGTGTATTTTTCTTGCTTATAAGGATTTTTGACGCTGATTTGTGTACTGATTCAACTGGGACTAGTGCCAGATTTATTTAATGTGGTACTGATAAACTCTTGATTCTTATTTGATTTTATTTAAAGTTTATAACCTTTTGTATTTTATGATGTCATCGGTATCTCCTAAAAATTACATAAATGAATCAGGACTACGTGTAGGACACCTGAATGTCTATCATTTATTTAACAAAGTACATGATGTGTCCGCTTTTCTATGTAAACAATGCCCTTTTATTCATTTGTTTGGTCTGAGTGAAACTCGATTTAATTATTATGTATCAGATGAATCAGTTGCAATTCCACATTATACCATATACAGACACGATATTGTAAAGAAAGGGTGAAACAGGCCTGGCCCTATATGTTCATAATTCTATACAAAATACTGCCACTAGGCATACTGACCTGGAGTCGCAATGCATTGACATCCTTTGGGTGGAAATTCGCAATCCTAAAACACCGTCCTTACTAGTAGGGTATGTTTATCGAAACCTAACTGCCACGTACGAATGGTATGATGAGTTTGTAACTATGTTAGACAAAGTTTCTGAAAGTAAAAATAACGTCCTTCTATTGGGTGATTTTAATATTGACCTACTTAAACCCCACTTAGCCTGGGAATCAACATTTTCAATCCTTGGTCTAAATCAATTAATTACACAACCCACGCGAGTAACCTGCTCCACAAATACTCTTATTGACCACATATACACCAATAACCCGAACCTTGTTCACAGTATATCTGTACCTAACATTGCCATCAGTGATCACTTTCCCGTCCTTTGTACATGGTCCATAAAGCTACCACGACGTCCACCCAAAGGTACACAACTATACGTATAGAACATTTAAACGATTCAACAAAGATGCTTTTCTTTTTGATTTAAGTTGTGCTCCTTTCTGTGATGTTTATAAGTTTGATAATCCTGATGATGCTTTGTCAGTTTGGTACGATTTTATCATGCCAATCATCAACGTTCATGCTCCACTACGTAAGAAAAGAGTAAAGCATCCAAAATTACCACCGTGGCTTACTAGGGATGTGATTACAGCAATGGCCGTTCGTGACCGCCTCAAAAAGGAAAAAAAAAGATTTGAAGATTTCAAGAAACAGAGAAACAAGGTTAAAAGCTTAGTGCGCTCAGCTAAGAAGTCTTACTTTGATAAACTTATAGAATTGGATAAAAGTACTTCCACAACATGGAAAGCTATCAATGAAATAAAAAAAAAAAACCACAAAAAAAAAAAGCTCCACTACAACCATTTCCCCTAACATATTCAACTCTCACTTTTAACATTAGCTGAAACTTTAGCTCAGTCTAGTGGATTTACTTCAGATAACTTTGCCTGTTCCAAGTCACTAAAGATTTCTGCAATAAAAAAATTAAACCCTAATGACAACTTTATTAAAACCCCCTATGACTTTCCTTGATGTTGGTAAATATATTACTATGATGGATAACAATAAATCCATGGGACATGATAATATTAATCCATTTCTCTTAAAACTAGCTCTCCCATATATAGTTGAGCCTCTCACCTATATATATAACTTATCTATTCTTAACAACGTCTTCCCAACTATTCTAAAAAAAGCAAAAGTGATTCCTCTGCCCAAAACCAATGATTTAAGTGAACCAAACAACTTTCGTCCCATCTCCATACTTCCCCTGCTTTCAAAACCGATAGAAAGACATATACATAAATACTTACTGAATTTCCTTACTGAACACAATCTATTATGCCATTCACAGTTAGGTTTTCGTCCTCAACACTCATGCCACACAGCATTAGCCAAACTGTGTGATAACTGGTTCTGCCATCAACAACTCTGAGGTTGTTGGTGCTGTTTTTCTTGACCTAAATAAAGCTTTTGATCTTGTTAATCATAATATTCTACTTAAGAAATTATCCTTATATACAGCAAACTCCCCATTTGCTCGTTATTTAAATCTTATCTGGAGCTAAGATCACAAAGTGTTTATGTTAACGGTGAATACTCTAATGAAGGCATTGTTCGTTGTGAAATTCTTCAAGGATCTATTTTAGAACCGCTTCTATTTTCAATTTTTATCTATGATCTTCCCCTGCATAGTACTAGCAATAAAGTTAATTGTGACATGTTGCGGATGATACATCACTAAATACATCTGATAAAGATACAGACCTGTTCAAAATGAACACAGAGAAGCATAAATGAAGCATCTGACTGGTGCGACAATAAAGCCATGATTTTACATCCTGCAAAAACAAAAAGTATGCTACTTACTACTAGGCAAAGACATCAGCTTCGCCCGCTTCATCTTAATCTTAGTCTTAAAGACAGTCATATTGAACAAGTTCATGAGCACCGGCACCTGGCGTTATTATTGATGATGAATTTAGCTGGCGACCACACATTATTGGCCATTTAAAACAGTTTAAAAAATCTTTATCTGTTATCACAAATAGACACTTTGGGACACTTCTAAGCGCAAGCTGTTTTACCATGCTCATATTTCCTCTCACCTAACTTATGCATCAACTGTCTGGGACGGCTGTAGTGATATCTTATTTAACAAACTTAATTCTCTTCACAGAAGAGATGCAAAATTGATATCTGATTCCTTTTTATCAACCGATACAAAGCTACGGTACTTGGGAATACTTCCACTCAAAGAAAAGCTTATGTTCAATAAGGCAGTATTAGTATTCAAAGCATACAAAATCTTGCCCTCCTGTACCTTAAACAGCTTTTTATCTTTTCCAACATTCGCGCCACATCAAGATATATAACTCTGCCCAAACCAAGAATATACCTTTTTAAAACTAATTTCTCATTTTCAGGAACATCCTTGTGGAATACGATCCCAAATCAAATAAAATCATGCAATTCACTTACCAGCTTCAAAACACAACTTTATAAATGGATCAGAAGCAGACTTATAAATAACAACACACACACCCAAAAAATAAAAATAAAAATAAAACAATTTCTTGGTTTCTAATATATATATATGTGTGTGTGTGTGTGTGTGTGTGTGTGTGTGTGTGTGTGTGTGTGTGTGTGTGTGTGTGTGTGTGTGTGTGTGTGTGTGTGCATGTATAGTCTCCCAGTGATTTGATTTATTACTCTTTTGTATTGTTCATAATTATCTATTGGCATTGATTTTCCCACTATGATCATATTGTATATATTATAAGTGTTTGTAACTGTTCCAAGAACAGATTGAACGACAGGCATTCGTGCCTAAACCTTTATCCTTGTGTAATAAAATTCAATCTATCAATCAATCAATCAATCTCTCTCTCTCTCTCTCTCTCTCTCTCTCTCTCTCTCTCTCTCTCTCTCTCTCTCTCTCTCTCTCTCTCTCCTCCTCTCTCTCTCTCTCTCTCATATTCTCTTTTCATTGGCATGTGAAAGGATATCCACCTGAGCGCACAGTATCGAATGCAGATTTGTTATAGGACCGGAAAATGCACTGTTTGCAGGCAGGTGGGTGAGAGAGAGAGAGAGAGAGAGAGAGAGAGAGAGAGAGAGAGAGAGAGAGAGAGAGAGAGAGAGAGAGAGAGAGAGAGAGAGAGTGCGTGCGTGCGAGCGAGCGAGCGAGCGTGCGTGCGTGCGTGGGTATGTGTGTGTGTGTGTGTGTGTGTGTGTGTGTGTGTGTGTGTGTGTGTGTGTGTGTGTGTGTGTGTGTGTGAGAGAGAGAGAGAGAGAGAGAGAGAGAGAGAGAGAGAGAGAGGAGACAGAGACAGACAGACAGACAGACAGACAGACAGACAGACAGACAGACAGACAGACAGAACAGAAAGAGAGAAAGACAGAGAGAGAGAGACAGAGACAGACAGACACACAGACAAGACAGAGACAGACAGAGACAGAGAGTGATTTAGAGGCTGGGGCAGTGAAGGGGTTAAAATCCAAGATCACCCCCCTCCCCCCCCCCCACCCTCTCTCTGTGTCTCTGTCTCCCGTCGACCCCTCACCCCCACCCCCGACCCCCTCTCTCCTTTTCTCACCCACTCTTTCTTTTTCTCTCTCACTATTATGAAAACCGAAACAGTGAGCATGATTCGGATGGGTTGTTTAGACTTGTATGAATGTGGGTAAAGATACGTTTTGTGAGATTTTTTGCGTAAGAGGTTACTGGCTTTTGCTTAACGCGTAGCGATAAAGAAGAGTTAGTAAGTGCATACAGAAACGCCTGCAAACAGCATATTTGATGGGTCTATATTTCATTATATATATATATATATATATGTTGGGGTGGTGTGTGTATGTGTTATGTATTGTGTGTATGTGTGTGTTGTGTGTGTATTATGTGTATATGTATAT
>JABMCL010001349.1:10000-12500 GCA_018857735.1 Alviniconcha marisindica | reverse complement strand
CTGAAACATTAAAATGGCTCTCATCGCTGCCCATCTTAATGCAGAAGTCATTCTGGTAGTGACAGTGTAGCAATAGGTATACAATCTCCCTCTCCCCCCCCCTCCATACCCCCCCCCCCCCTTCTCCCCGTCCCTAATAAGCCGTACGGTTTGTGTGGACGTTAAGCACCATGTTTACTTTACGTTGTCAGTCTGACGACAGAATATCTGTGGGATACGTGGACCCTGCTGGCAACAGAAGCGAGCCAACAAAAAAAATTCATCCAAAAACGTTTTACACCAAGATAGCGCAGCCCATACCCAAACCGGGAGGATGTTAACAGAGAGGTACCGCCCTTAATCACTGGTAAACTGGAAAGTGGATAACCGCGAAGAGTCATAAAAGTGTTTGCTAATTTATCGCTGCATATCGCGCGAAGAAAGCGGGTTTGTATTGTGTCTTTACTTTGAGTTGAAAATCAAAGCGGTAAGTAAATGACGTTTTGCATATAATTACGATGGGTCTTCTTTCTGACGACAAGTTGTGGTCTATGTAGTAATGTTCATGCTGTTGTCAATAAAGAAGAAATGCAGCAAATTGAAGCAAGAGCAACAACTCAAAAAAGTTATTATTTTTGTAGTCCGTAAGAATGGCTGCGCTATCTTGGTGTAGAGAATCTTTGCCTGGAGGGTCCCGAAGAAAACCTGTCAGAGTTAGGACTCAAAGCCCAAGGCAAGTTGCTGGAGCTACGAACAGACCTAGCAAGAATCTCATGCACGGCTGACAGTCATGAATACGGCAATGGCCAAGCCTGGCAGCACCGTTACTGGATTCAAGACAAAATAAAGATACAATCAATGGTTATGTATCTTATGGTTATGGTTATGTATCAACATGCTTGCTGCTTATAGGCGTTGAGCTCATTTACATATAGTTGGAGAAAGAAAAATAACTTGTGTGTGTGTGTGTGTGTGTGTGTGTGTGTGTGTGTGTGGTGTGTGTGTGTGTGTGTGTGTGTGTGTGTGTGTGTGTGTGTGTGTGTTGTGTGTGCGCACTGAATCTTGTTGTATACATTTCGAGTCCCCCCCCTCTCTCTCTCTCTCTCTACATATATATATATATATATATATATATATATATATATATATTATATATATATAATATATATATATAACACGGGGGGACAACAATTTCACCAAGCTAACAATAAATGAGACAACAAAAAACCAAAGGAAACGAAACAAAGTTTTATTTTTTATTTTTATTTTTTTACGAACGCCACTAGTAAACAGTCAAAACAAATTGAGTGAAAAAAAAAAGAAAGAAAGTTGGCTGTGGCCTAAAAAATACTAGCGAGAGAGAAGTGGAGTGGGAGACAGAGGGGCATGGGAGAGGGAATGACGGTTTGAAGTCGTTTTTACAGCACCGTTATTATATCCATTGACTAAACACTTAGAGAATTACAAGGAACGTCGGGATGCCGAACTGGCTTATTGCTGTTATTAACCGTTTCCATGCCCTGAGGACCTTGTATGGCTCCATTGGCAGAAGTTCTGTCATCCCCGCCCTCCTCAACCCCCCCCCCCCCCCCCCACCCCCCCCCACCATACCAGCCTCCACCCCTCTCCGTTAACTTATGTCGCAGTATGACTTCCTGTTTGAGTTTCAACATTTCACGGAAAAGGGTTTCTTCAGACAAAGACGGGGCTAGAAATGTTCCGAAAGTAGTACCGCTTTGAGACGAAGACGCACCTACATGCTGGGGCAAATGTCTAACATCGAATATTTCTGGTTTGCTAAGTCATAGACTCGCTTTGAGACCATTTTGGTGGGACTAGAAATGACAGCACATCTTCCCAGGTAAACAAACGGTTAGAGATATTTCAAAAGTAGTACAGCTTTTCAGATAAAGAAAGGATTAGTGATGTTCCAATGGTAGTACAGCTTTCAAGCAAAGAAACAGAGATGTTCCAGTAATGGTACAGCTTTTGAAACGAAGAAATGGTTAGAAATGTTACAGTGGTAGCTAGTGCAGCTTCCCATGCAAAGGAAGGGTTAGAGATGTTCCAAATTAGTACAGATTTCCTGGCAAAAGAAAGGGGTAGAGATGTTCCAAAAGTAGTACAGCTTCCCATGCAGAGGAAGGGTTAGAGATGTTCCAAATTAGTACAGATTGCCAGGCAAAAGAAAAGGGTAGAGATGTTCCAAAAGTAGTACAGCTTCCCATGCAGAAGAAAGGGTTAGAGACTTCCAAATTAGTACAGATTGCCAGGCAAAAGAAAAGGGTAGAGATGTTCCAAAAGTAGTACAGCTTCCCATGCAAAGAAAAGGTTAGAGATGTTCCAAATTAGTACAGATTGCCAGGCAAAAGAAAAGGGTAGAGATGTTCCAAAAGTAGTACAGCTTCCCATGCAAAGAAAGGGTTAGAGATGTTCCAAATTAGTACAGATTGCCAGGCAAAAGAAAGGGGTAGAGATGTTCCAAAAGTAGTACAGCTTCCCATGCAAAGAAAGGGTTAGA
>JABMCL010001349.1:0-5000 GCA_018857735.1 Alviniconcha marisindica | reverse complement strand
AGCTGGATGTCTGGATGCATGAAGACAAACGATGCACTTTTTCCAGTCAGTAAAGCATTGCCGCACTGAAGTGGATAAGCCAAATCACTCACAGACTCAGCCGTTGCGTGCAGAAAAGAAAGGAGAAGAAGATGACGCAGAAAGAGAAAGAAATTCGATTCAATTTAGGGGACTCGGAAACACTGAACGGAGAGCCTTCACATCGTAAGAAAATGAGCACTATCTATCATTCATCCGACCCGTGAATCTTTTTGTACCTGGCGGGTGGGTGTGCATGGATCAGCTATTCAGGGAGCTGGTGGCGACAAAGGGGAAGAAGAAAAAGGCAATTTGTGGACTGATTGATCGAGTCTTGCAATTTAGCAAACAAAGCTTCAGGGTCAACTCTCAATCAGCCGCCTGGATTCGTTTCAGGGCAAACCGCCATTCATCAAGTCACGTGTAAAGTTCATTGTTTTTGTTTTTCGCTCCTCTAGAGGTCTGCGAAAACTAGTGTTAGCAGTTCAGTTCAGTTCAAGATGGTATCTATGCGCTCGGAAAAGCTCATATGCGTTCCACCCCTTCTCTCAGAGGTTTCCCCAAACGTTACCTTTGGAACAATTCAAATATCCGTCTGATTGACGATGGCCCCATCTCGTCCTTTCAAGGAAGATCATCCTGCGCTTGCTCTTTCCATGTCTCTCCTCCAGGCGATCGATGGTGTGATGTCCTTGGCTTTGTGCCCGCAGGTAGTGTCTCAAGCTCCTCAACACTTCAGATCTTCCGAGAAGCAAGCCACGTGTGAGGGGTGCTTTGCCCGCCAGTCTATCTGCTTTGGTCATTTCCTTTCACTCCAGCATGTCCAGGGCAGTACACCCACAGGAGTTTTCGAAGGTGGATGTCGACCATTGACACATTCCAGTCTGGGCTTCCCATTCCACTTTGTGTAGCAAACTCATTGAATCTGTGAGGATGATGGCATGTGTGGTCTGACTGTCACCTCTTGAGGCAGTCCAGCATGGGTGATTGCATGCGTCTACCTCCATTGTTAAGCTGGAGGTTGAGACGGTATGTGCTGCTCCGTCTTCAAGGATGGTAGTTGCACCTTGCTTGACAGCGAAGCCCCACCCTGGCTGGTCTTTGGTGACTGGGCCATCAGTGTACGCTGTTAGGTCTTGTGTTAGCGGAGACGTGACAAGTGAAATTCTCGCGCTAAAACGTTCACAGTAAGCACGCCTTGGCAAGCTCAGCTTGTCTTGTTGAAAGGACAGTCTACTGGCTAAACGAAATCAAGTATAAAGTGTACCCATGATTAGAGCTGAACTCTCTCTCTCTCTCTCTCTTCTACTCCTCTCCTCACACACAAACACACACAACCACACACACACACCACACACACCACACACACAAACTACACACACACACACACACACACACACACCCCCTACTCCCACCTCTCTCTCTCTCGTCCTTCTTCTCTGTCTCTTCTCTCTCTCTCTCTCTCTCTCTCTCTCTTCTCTCTCTCTCTTCTCTCTCTCTCTCTCTCTCTCTCTCTCTCTCTCACACACACACACACACACACACACACACACACACACACACACACACACACACACACAACCACACCACACACCAGACGGCGCGCGCGCGCGCGCGTGTACCACACACAAACACACACACACCACACACCACCACACCACCACGCACACCACACCACACACACACACACACACACACACACACACACACAGCAACAAATACTTTTAAAAAGGTGTAGGGGGAGGGAGAGGAGCGGAAGCTCCAAAGCGTATAATCATCTAAGGACACGACGCAATGTATGAGGATGTATGGCAAATAGTAATAATGATAAAAATGAAAATAATCTACACAATACTGGTGGAAATTTGTAAAGCATATACTCCGCGGTTCAAAGCGCTGACCAAACATATAACGCACATAATGTACACCAAGATGGAGCGTGTTATCCGCAGTTTAGCAAACAGCTAACGCATAATTACTCGTCAACAAGGGTTCAGACATAAGTATGTGCAAGAGGCACACGTAAACACACACACACACACACACACACACACACACACACACACACACACACACACACACACACACACACACACACGCACGCACGCACGCACGCACGCACGCACACACACACACACACACACGTTCAACATGCAAAGTCAAAAAACATATTTGCCGAAAACACGAATTAAAGGAGTGTTTATTGTACTCTGGGAGTGATGTACGAATATGCAACACTTATAAAAGCACACACACGCACACACACACACGCGCCACACACACACACACACACACACACACACACACACACACACACACACACACACACACACACACACACACACACGCACACACACAAAAGTATGAAACACAAGTAGGCTTGAACAAAAAAATCTTTTCAGGATGTATTTTTACGAAGAATGCCCCTGAGAGTGCAACTGGAAAGCGACTGTTTGTTGTTATTTGATCGGCTTAACGTGCTAAGCGGACTGCGCCTAGAGCTCGGTTTTCTTCGTCTCGGTAAGGGCCGACTCTACACCTTGCAATGGAGGATCGAAGGTATCCAGGGGAATATTATTTTCTTTTAACAGCGTTCTTTTTATTTTTATTTTTATGTGTTTTCAAACAAGCAAACAAACAAACAAAAATGGAAAAGAAAAAAGCGCCAACCCCACCCCACCCATCCCCATAAAAAAAGCAACAACAACCACAACAGCTAAAAAAAAACAACAACAACAAACAACAACAACAAAGAAACAACGTTCTTTTTATTTATATTTTCTATGTTTTTCAAACAAGCAAACAAACAAACAAACAAAAATGGAAAAGAAAAAAACCGCCAACCCCACCCCACCCATCCCCATAAAAAAACAACAACAACCACAACAGCTAAAGAAACAACAACAACAAACAACAACAACAAAGAAACAACAACTAACAACTGCAGCAGCAGCAGCCACAACAACAACAGCCGCAACAACAACAACACGAACAACAACACACACACACACACACACACACACACACACACACACACACACACACACACACACACACCACACACCACCACACACACACACACACACACACACACACGCACACACCACACACACCACACACACACACACACACACACACACACACACACACACACACACACACACCAGGGACAACAACAACAATAATAACAGCAATAAATGGTTCACCCAGGAAATCTGATTTTTTTATATTAGAATACGCATTGTTAATGAAGGAAATAACAACAACAACGAGAGCAACAAAACTACACTTTTGATGTTTTTTTATTCTAACGTACGCTTTATAAAGAGAGACGATCCTTGCTAACTCTAAATCCACAGGTTGGGACGGGAGGTGGGGTGATGTGTGGGGGCTAGAGGGGAGAGGGGAGTGGAAAGGGTAATTTCTGCGTCCGCGGTACCCCAACGCCGCGTGAAAAGAAGCAGCGTTGGTTCAAACAAGAATTTATTGAAGCAGCGTTGGTTTAAACAAGAATTTATTGAAGCAGCGTTGGTTCAAACAAGAATTTATTGAAGCAGCGTTGGTTTAAACAAGAATTTATTGAAGCAGCGTTGGTTCAAACAAGAATTTATTGAAGCAGCGTTGGTTCAAACAAGAATTTATTGAAGCAGCGTTGGTTCAAACAAGAATTTATTGAAGCAGCGTTGATTCAAACAAGAATGTATTGAAACAGCGTTGGTTCAAAAAAGAATTTATTGCAGCAGCGTTGGTTCAAACAAGAATTTATTGAAGCAGCATTGGTTCAAAAAAGAATTTATTGAAGCAGCGTTGGTTCAAACAAGAATTTATTGAAGCAGCGTTGTTTTAAACAAGTATTTACTGAAGCAGCGTTGTTTTAAACAAGAATGTATTGAAGCAGCGTTGGTTCAAACAAGAATTTATTGAAGTATCGTTGGTTCAAACAAGAATTTACTGAAGCAGCGTTGGTTCAAACAAGAATTTATTGAAGCAGCGTTGGTTCAAACAAGAATTTACTGAAGCAGCGTTGGTTCAAACAAGAATTTATTGAAGCAGCGTTGGTTTCAAACAAGAATTTATTGAAGCAGCGTTGGTTTCAAACAAGAATTTATTGAAGCAGCGTTGGTTCAAACAAGAATTTATTGAAGCAGCGTTGGTTTAAAAAAGAATTTATTGAAGCAGCGTTGATTCAAACAAGAATGTATTGAAACAGCGTTGGTTCAAAAAGAATTTATTGCAGCAGCGTTGGTTCAAACAAGAATTTATTGAAGCAGCATTGGTTCAAAAAAGAATTTATTGAAGCAGCGTTGGTTTAAACAAGAATTTACTGAAGCAGCGTTGTTCAAACAAGAATTTATTGCAAGTATCGTTGGTTCAAACAAGAATTTACTGAAGCAGCGTTGATTCAAACAAGAATTTATTGAAGCAGCGTTGGTTTTAAACCCAAGAATTTATTGAAGCAGCGTTGTTTCAACAAGAATGTTATTGAAGCGAGCGTTGGTTCAAACAAGAATTTATTGAAGCATCGTTGGTTCAAACAAGAATTTATTGAAGCAGCGTTGGTTCAAACAAGAATTTACTGAAGCAGCGTTGGTTTAAACAAGAATGTATTGAAGCAGCGTTGGTTCAAACTACAATTTATTGCAGCAGCGTTGGTTCAAACTACAATTTATTGCAGCAGCGTTGGTTTAAACAAGAATTTACTAAAGCAGCGTTCACTCATCAGTGAGCGGGGAGGGTTAATACGTTACCCACTACACGCATTTGGGCGCATTAAGCATATCCCATGGAGTGCAGCGACGCTGACGTGATGCTAGTCATGCGCTTTCTTTTCTCTCCCGACCTCACGTTCTCTTTGACTATCATTAGCGGGAGCTGCCACAAGTGTTCTTTTTGTCGCGACAAAAGTATGTTTGTCGCGACAAAACTTTTAACGCGATAAATATGTGTCGCTACAAACACGTGTTTGTCGCGACAAGAGTTTT
>JABMCL010001722.1:232500-235000 GCA_018857735.1 Alviniconcha marisindica | reverse complement strand
TCAGTGGCGTAACCAAATCTGGCAGAGGTTGGAGGAAGGTCCCCGGAAAGCGATGCTCGAAGTGCGCCCAGGACGGCCAGCTCCACTCTCACACAGCTCCTGAACTATGCCACTTCTTTACTGTTGCTACCTTCTTTCTAGACTTTCGGCTGGCTTCCTCTGTTGTTTTCGTTCAACTGCATCTTTTAAGTTTGATAAATTGCTGACCGAAAATTTCGAATAAATGGCGGAGCTAGGGTGGAGATGATGGTCGCAGATTGTTTTCTGTGTTTTCGTGTTTTTGTTGTTGTTGTGGTGGTGGTGGTGGTGGTTGCTGTTGTTGTTGTTGTTGTGGTGGTGGTGGTGGTGGTGGTTATTGTTGTGGTTGTGGTTGTTGTATGTTGTTGTTGTGGTTGTTGTTGTTGTGGTGGTGGTGGTGGTGGTGGTGGCTGTTGTTGTTGTTGTTGTAAATTTACATTATGTGATTTACAGTCAGTCCGTCTATTTCGTAAAAAAACAGCTTTAGCTGCGTGTACTTCGATCGCGGACGTGTGTATGATTGTGTCACACACACACACACACGCACGCACACACACGTACGCACGCACGCACGCAAGCATGCACGCACACGCACGCACAGACGCACTCACGTACGCATGCATTCTCTCTCTCTGTCTGTCTGTCTGTCTGTCTGCCTGTCTCTCTCTGTCTCTGTCTCTGTCTCTCTCTGTCTCTGTCTCTCTCTGTCTCTCTGTCTCTCTGTCTCTCTGTCTCTCTCTCTGTCTGTCTGTCTGTCTGTCTGTCTCTCTCTCTCTCTCTCTCTCTCTCTCTCTCTCTCTCTCTCTCTCTCTCTCTCTCTCTTAATTTTAGGAGTACTGATCGACTCATTTTCCTTTTTTTCTTCTTCCAGATTTGAAACTGAATACAGAGCGGGACCGCAACGCGGTAAGTTCACCAAGGATGATTTTCTTCGCATTTCACTTTTCTTTTCTCCTTTTCTTAAAGCCGCGTATCATCATAGCATTTCTGGTGAGAGGCGTAACAGAGGAACTATCTCAAAACGAACAAAAAGTCTATTTAAACGGTGTCTGATTGTAGCAATGTGAAACAGTCTGCACAGTTTGGACAGTTCTGTGGGTCTTTTTTTGTTTTTGTTTTTGATTATTTATATCTCCCTTTTTACAATCTGCACAGTTTGGACAATTCTTTGTCTTTTTTGTTTGTTTGTTTGTTTGTTTGTTTTTTGTTTTGCTTTGATATTTATATCTTCCTTTTTAAAATCTGCACAGTTTGGACAATTCTTTGTCTTTTCTGTCTGATTGTTTGTTTGTTTTGCTTTGATATTTATATCTCCCTTTTTTTACAATCTGCACAGTTTGGACAATTCTTTGTCTTTTTTGTTTGTTTGTTTGTTTTGGAAAATTCTTTGTCTTTTTTTTTTTTTTTTTGCTTTGATATTTATATCTCATTTTTTACAGTCTGCACAGTTTGGACATTTTTTTCTTTCTTTCTTTTTTTCTACTGCTTTTATATTCATATCTTCTTTTTTTATGTCTTTTCCCCACCGTTTCTAGCAAACAGCCGAACAGCCAGTTATTTCCAAAAGAAAATCGCTAACGACATCAAAATAATGACTTACCTGTTGGTGTTGACCGAGGAGATGAAATGGAGTAGGAAATGGTATCCATTATTATTAATATACTACGTATGTATTATGTGATATTATGGGATTGCTTGTATACGGTATGTTAATAAATGTAAATGGTGTATATTACGTGCATGTATGTGAACAAGCGCGGTGAACTCGAACAGAGGGGGAATAGCGCTGTAGAAAATGTATGTATTATTATTATTTTATTTATTATTGAATATAAAGCGATCAACAAGAAAGGCACAGAACAGTTTTAACAAACTCTTCTTCTTCCATTAAAAACATAAAAACGTCTGTAGTCTTTTCACGTAAGTGATATTAGGTTGATCTTACGATAGCAACATACCTACATAATTATGTCAGCAAGTTACATCAAAACAATAAGTGAGAAGAAGAAGAAGAAGAAGAAGAAGAAGAAGAAGAAGAAGAAGAAGAAGAAGAAGAACCAGAACCAGAAGAAGAACAAGAAGAAGGAAAAGAAGAAAGTCGTAAAACAAAGAAGAAGACAGACTTATAAAAGAAGACAGTTACGGCGTGATTTGTAGTAGGCCTACATAATACTACACTACAAGAACAACAAGAAGAAAGTAAATACTAGTAAGTAAGTATGTAAGTAACTTGGTGTTTTACGCCCAGTCAACAAATGCGGTTATATCAGGGCGAAGAAAACGAAGAAGAAGAAGAAGAAGAAGAAGAAGAAAGTAAGTAACTTTCTGTTTTACGCCCAGTCAACCATTACGGTTATATCAGGGCGAAGAAGAAGAAGAAGAAGGTAAGTAAGTAAGTAACTTTGTGTTTTACACCCAGTCAACCATTACGGTTATATCAGGGCGAAGAAGAAGAAGAAGAAGGTAAGTAAGTAAGTAACTT
>JABMCL010001722.1:225000-227500 GCA_018857735.1 Alviniconcha marisindica | reverse complement strand
GTAAAGCAACACTTCAACCGACCTCATAATGAGAGAGCTCAGGAGCTGTGTGAAAGTCGAGGTGGACGTCCTGGGTTCCCGTCCCTAATAAACCTACGGTTTCCGTGGACGTAAAGCAATATTCAACCAACCAACAACCAAACTCAACACAAGAAAAGTAAGAGTATACAAATAAACTGGAGTTTAAAACGCAGTACAACATCATAAAGCATCGCTTTTGAGATCGATCAAGTGCATAGACGTTACTCATATTCCTACTCTCCACCTACATTTATAAAAAAGGTAAGAGAATACAGATAAAATGGAGTAAAACAGTAAGATGTCATAACATTTCGTAAAACATCGCTTCTGAGATGGGTTAAGCGGGTAATTATTTGGTCGGGATGAATATTAAATGTCTGATTTGTCCTGATGCGACCCTGTGCGGCTGACTGACGGGACGTTAAAGTCCAAAAAAGCATTCTGTTTAAATGCGTTCGTGGAATGGGTTCACTCTCAGAAGCATCGCTTTCAGGACCTTCCGCCAAACTCTGCCAGATTTGGTTACGCCACAGAAGGGGCACTCTTTATCTCCGCGCAGCTGTCCACCGACGCGGTCAGCGCCCTCCGAAAGGTTCGGGTACTGAAACTGTGATAAGACTGTGGAAGCAACCTAGCGCCCGCTAAGCACGCACGTAAACACGAGACACATCCACCCCGGGTAAAAAAGAAAGAAAAAAAGAAGAGTTCCGTCTCGTTTCAAACGATTTGAGTTTTATTTGAGCTGGCGTAAGCAACATGGTCGGTTATAAAACAAACGTCTGATATAATCTGAGTTGTTTGTAACAAACCTACCACTGTTTGAGCACCAACGAAAAACTGCTCGCTAGCTGACAGTTTTCTGGGACCTATGGCGTAACTGAATACGGCAGTGGTTGAAGGAAGGATGTCGCAAACCAGTGTTTGGAGTTTGGACTGGGCTTTGTGTCCCAGTTGGAGAAACGGCACATAAAAGAAAACATTATTAATATCAAATCAACGCCTCTTTTTAACTCAATAACACACTGACTCAGTCATCATGCAGTTTATGCGGAAAGAGATCTGAGCGATCGGTGTCGAAACTGAAACGCCTTTTCTTTTCAGGACCGATAACCCACAGTTTTGATTTTCCAGGGGAGTTGTCGGTATTGCACAGCAGCGGCTGATGCAAGAACATTAATTATATTAATTAAGAACCTGCCGCACACTTTTTTTCCCCACCCGGTTTGAATGATAGGATGTGCAATCCGTTTTCATAAATTTGACACCCAGCTATCCGAGAACGCCTCTTGCGCTTTGTTGGTGTGACGAGAAAAAAGCGTAATGTCATTAGGTTCCCTTGTTCTCACTAGGTTAATGTCGGTGTTGAAAGTGTGAAAAAGGGTTGCAAACAAATGAGAGAAAGGAAAATGTTGGCTGAAATGACAAACGATATTATTATATGCCGCCCCCCCCCCCCCCCCCCCGCCCCCCACCCCCTTCTTCTTCTTGTTCTTCTTCTAGTTCTTCTTCTACTACTTCTTTTCAAAATTCGCTCAGAAGTCACGGTTTGTTTAGGAAATACCCTGTGACGTTTGAACCATATCCATCTGTGCTTATTTGTTAATTAATTTATGTTACAATGAAAAATGTCTGTGTACTTATCATTTGGAATAGAAGGAACGAAGATAGACAGAAAGAAACATAAAGGGTAAATGAATGAAAGAAAGACAGAAAATTGGAAAGAGACAGACAGACAGACAGACAGACAGACAACAGATAGACAGACATAAACAATGATACAGAGCTAAAAAGAAGACACAATTGTTTAAAAGACTCACACTTCTCTCTCTCTCTCTCTCTCTCTCTCTCTCTCTCTCTCTCTCTCTCTCTCTCCATTTTCCTTGATTACAGATCATATTCATACATTCATGAAATATTCTCGCTATTGGAATAACAATGAAAATGGGAGAGAAAAAAAAAGGTATAGCATTAAATCTAACGGAAAGTAATCACTTTCCACCCCGTATCAGTTTCCAACCGGAACCAAGTAGCTTCATGAATATTCATAGTTTGAATACCGGGCCGGCGCACGCGCAGTCACGTCCGCACGTGATCTAGAGATGCACGTGCTTCGTGTCCGTTTCCCAGGTAACGAGAGCTGGCACGAGATCAGACGGCCCCGGCTGACATCAAAGAAAAGAATGTCGTCTGCCTGGCGCGACTCTTTGTGGGTCGCACGATCGCTCAAGTGTGTTGTCTTTACTGGGCTCCTTCGGATGACCAAAGTTGAGGAGCGGAAAAGTGCAGCGAAAACTGGGAGTCAAGATGTTTCGCTGTTGTTGTTGTTGTTGTTGTTGTTGTTGTTGTTTTGTTCTTGTTCAAACCGTCAGGAAAACACACACACACACACACCACACACACACACACACACACACACACACACACACACACACACACACACACACACACACACGCACGCGCGCAAAAAAACAAAAACAAC
>JABMCL010001722.1:195000-200000 GCA_018857735.1 Alviniconcha marisindica | reverse complement strand
ATCTTTCGTCATCCTATGACGAGATACGTTTTGGTCATTCGTAGTTATGAAGTCATATGGCTGATTAGACATACACGTTTGACGTGTAGACTCACAAGGTTGAAAGGGTATGTGACGATCTCTCACTAGTTGACTGATTCGAATCACAGTTGCCTTTTCTCTCACGGCATCTTGTTCCCTAAAATCCCAAGGAAGAGCTGTGTTAGCATCATCATCACCACCACCACAGTCGCCATTATCTTTATCATCGTCATCATCGTCGCCATTATTATTACTGTGTTTATTTTTTTTATTATTATTATTATTATTATTATTATTATTATCTACGCTGTACAAGCACTGCAAATGTCAATGAGTCCTGCTCAGCACATTGCATCCACGTGATTAGAACTCACGTCTGTCTACTGCTTTGTCGCCCTCGTTTAAACGACGATCGATCCACGTGCTGCACACGTGTACACGCTGCGTACACACTGTAATGTGAAAATGGCACAACGGTGACCACAGGCTCACGGGCGATTCAAAATTATTATAGCCGAGTATCTATTGCCCTGGGGTATGTTTATAGGGTCGCGGACGGTCTTTCGCTGTGCCCAGTCCCAAAGAAACCACTGATCATCAAATTGATTCCGGTACACGACAGTCACTCGAACAGGACACGTGCGCTTTTCAACGCGTCACCAGCTTCATAGGCTACTGACGTCACTGAAAGATCTGATTACCATTTGGACGTGGAGAAACCTCAGAATCGGCCCAGCGAACTAAAATCCAACAGCACACAACGCTGGCTGCAATAAACACACACCGGAAACAAACCTTCAGCTCAGTTCACGTTGGACTCAAGTCTCGGGTTTGAACGTCCCGTCAAACCGCACAGGGTCACTTCACGGCGAGAGTGTAGAGCCAGGTAAAAGGTGCACGTGCAGCACGTTTTTCATAACACACACACACACACACACACACACACACACACACAGAGAACAACAAAAACATTCACCGCCAACCCAGACACAGACCGTGTACACATCTCCCGTCCAAGTTTGTCGTCGGAATGGCCGTGCAGGCTACCACCGTCAGACCGCTTGCAAAAGCAGATGCAGCCTTAGAGCAAGGGAGAAAAATTACAGGACGAGGGAAGATAGAAGAGGTTTGTAAGAGCAAAGGGAATAAAACCGTTAACATAAATCACGAAAATGAGGAGAGCGGTGTCTCTTCTAATGGCTTTTGAATGCGTTCATCTTTTGCCTCCCCGCGACAATGGATTAGGCGCGTGATGAGCGTTCGAATGGCTAATAAATAATTCTTTGCCCCCCCTCCGCCTTGACTTTTATGAGTCGGCTTTTGGGAGCGACATGAAAGCTTGTTAGCCTTGCCTTGTAGCTTTTTGATGGCCTGCCTTCGTTTATCACACTTTGCATGATACGGGTCCTTTGGTCTGTCCGCCGGAGGCCAGAGAGGCGAGGAGCAGAAGAAGACTGCCTTCTCCAGGGCCTGAGGGGCGACGTTCTGGGTTCGGGTCTAGTCGGTTCGTCAGTTACTGGGGAGGGGGTTTAGGAAAGAGAGACTGTTTAAAGTGACGGCTGCAAGGGAGGTTTATACCACGCTTCGCGTTACATACGGCACGCGGGTGTGATATCTCTGTCTGTGTCTCTCTGTCTCTGTTTCTGTGTCTCTATGTCTCTGTGTTTCTATGTCTCTGTCTGTCTGTCTGTCTCTGTCTGTCTCCGTCTGTCTGTCTCTGTCTCTCTGTCTGTCTGTCTCTCCGTCTCTGCCTGTCTCTCTGTGTCTGTGTCTGTCTGTCTGTCTGTCTGTCTGTCTGTCTGTCTGTCTGTCTGTCTCTCTCTCTCTCTCTCTCTCTCTCTCTCTCTCTCTTCTCTCTCTCTCTCTCTCTCTCTCTCTCTCTCTCTCTGTCTGGTGAAATTAAATACATTCAGTCAACCACTGAATTTAAAAACGCCCCGAAAACTCATCTGTTCAAACCATACTGCTGCTGGCAAAATACAGATTATCTAAAACCGACTTGTCCTTAAATTATTTAAGTTGACTGATGAGCTGCGTGTGTGTGTGTGTGTGTGTGTGTGTGTGTGTGTGTGTGTGTGTGTGTGTGTGTGTGCGTGTGTGTGTGTGTGTGTGTGTGTGTGTGTGTGTGTGTGTGTGTGTGTGTGTGTGTGTGTGTGTGTGTGTGTGTGTGTGTGTGTGTGTGTGCGTGTGTGTGTGTGTGTGCGTGCGAGCGCGCTCATTGTTATCGTTCTGTATTTTCCTTTTATATTTGAATGGTTTTTAGCTCCATGTTGTATTGAATTGTTGATGTTTTACTGTAAAATGTATTGAATGCTTTATGTTATTGACGAGCCAGAAGGCAAATGTCTGTACACAGAGACAATAAAGTTGTATTCTATTGTATATCAATAATAATAATAATAATAATCATAATAATCATAATAACAACAACAAAACAATATCAACAATAACAACAACAACAATAATAATAATAATAATAATGGATCATCGCTTTTGTCCAGACAGGGTTATTTTAGAAAAGTGGGTATGACTTTAACGCTTGCAACAATTATTTTATAAGAGATATGTTGCATAATACTGAAGTTATCAATTATATTGTTAAACTAATTGTTGATAGTCCTGTGTAACAATTATTTTATAAGAGATATGTTGCATAATATTAGTGTTATCAATTCTAATGATAAACTGATTGTTGATAGTCCTGTGTAACAATTATTTTATAAGAGATATGTTGCATAATATTGGTGTTATCAATTCTAATGATAAACTGATTGTTGATAGTCCTGCGTGTAGCTCAGTATAACTTACTAAAATATAGATTCCTTTTTTTTTCCTTTCTTTTTTTTTTTTTGGGGGGGGGGGGGGAGGGGGTGTTCAAAAGGGCACTTGCTGTGAATAGACATAAAAAAAAACTTGTAACCCCTTCTTGTCTTGGTGGTGGGCCTTTGGGGGTTTCGTTTGGGGGGGGGGGGGGGGGGGGGGGGGGGGGAGGGGGGGGGGGGGGGGGGGGACTGTTTGCCCAATGGCTCTTTTTGAAGGGAGTACGACTTTCTGTCTCACCATTTTAAAAAAAATCAAAAAAATCCCCCGTCTGATTTACTCTGTTTAAGGTCTTCCATATCTAAATATAACGCCTCAACAAGCCTGCCTAAAATTCATTAAAAACACACACAAAAACAAACAACAACACTCATTGGTAATTTACGGGGGCAGGGTTGCAGAACATGCTCAAGTGGTTTGTAGACCCGTCTCACCAGGCCATGACAAAGACCTCGCCAACGGTGACATGACTTTCGTTTCCTATAAAACCGAGACTGAAAACCATCATGCAAATGGGTAGGTAGTGTTGCTTCAGTAATGTCCTCAGATGTCGGCTGACATATTAGGGACAAGCTGAGACCAATGCCGAAGCATGGTTCAATATAGCTTTACGTCCACGAAACCGAAGGCCCGTTAGGACGGACGCCCGGGGACGGCCCCTCGACCCCCAACACAGCTCCTGAATATGCATGCAAAGCCTGTAGCAACCAAAAGCTGGAGAAAAAAAAAAAGACCCCCAGCTTTTGAACTCGTCCAGCCTGGCGCGTCTTTCTCTAAGCTGAAATCGATGGGTAGAAGTTATGGCTGAAAAATGATTCTATGTCACTGGGGTGGGCACTTTAGTTTTCACTACAAAAGCGCAGTCGTAGGCAGCCTAAATGAAGAGGGAAGGAGTGATGCGCGGAGGGGGGAAGATGGGAGGTGGAGGTGGGGGGGGGGGGGGGGGGGGGGGGGGGGGGGTGGGGAAGGAAAAGGGGGGGGGGGGGGGGGGTGTTTATTTATGTCTTTTTGCTAGTCCCCGGACAGCTTCGTTGTATGGGGACAAAAAAATGGAGTTGAAGAAGGCACCGCGTGGCAACTCATTCAATGAAGACGGAAAGATCACGGGGTGAAAGGGTTGGCGGTGCGGGCTGTGTGGGGAGGTGTTTAGGATCAAGGGGGTTAGGGGGGGGGGAATTTCCCGTCTCAGTGTGGTGGTGGTGGTGGAGGGGGGTGTGGGGGGGGGGGTGTTGTGTGTGTGTTGTGTGGGGGTTGGGGGTGGGTTGGGTGGGGGGTGGGGGGTTGGTGGTGGGGGAGAGAGAGAGAGAGAGAAGAGAGAGAGAGAGAAGAGAGGGGGGGAGAAGGGAGAGGGAGAGAGAAGACAGACAGACAGACAGCAGCAGAAGAAGAAGAAGAAAGAAGAAGGGGGAAGAAGCAGACAGGCACAGGCAAAGGGCAGCAAACAAAAAGAGAGAGAGAAGAGAGAGAGAGAGAGGAGAGAGGGAGAGAGAAGCCGAAAGACAGACCCGACAGACAGGACGGGACAGACCAGACACAGACAGAAGAGGAGATGAGAAGAGAGAGAGAGAGGGCAGACAGACAGACGCAGCAGAGAGAGAGAGAAGAAGAGAGAGACAGACGACAGCAGCAACAGACAGACAGACAGACAGACAGCGGGCACAGAGAGAAAGAGAGAAGGAGAGAGGAAGACGAGACAACAGGAGACAGACAGAAGGTGCGATGGTGTTGTGTGTGTGTGTGTGTGTGTGTGTGTGTGTGTGTGTGTGTGGGGTGTTGTGTGGTGTGTGTGTGTGTGTGGGGGTGTGTGTATGCGTGTGTGGGGTGAATGGTTGATCGTAGTGCTAGTAGTTGGTTAGAATGGGGCGTATATATATATATATATTTATATATATATATATAATATATATATATATAATATAATATATTATATATATATATGTGTGTGTGGGGTGTGTGTGTGTGTGTGTGTGTGGGTGTTTTATGCGTGTGTGTGGTGAAAGGGTGTACCCTTTGTCTTTGTAACCTTAGGTTTACGAAAGGGGCGCCATATATATATATATATATATAAAATAAATATATTTTTTATAATATAAAATAGATTTATATAATATATATATATTTTATATTGTGTGTGTGTGTGTGTGTGTGGTGTGGTGTGT
>JABMCL010001722.1:185000-190000 GCA_018857735.1 Alviniconcha marisindica | reverse complement strand
ATCCCCTCAAAACCCCCCTCCCACATCGGCCCCCCACCCCCCTTCCCCGCCACACACACACACATACCCACCACCCTTCCCATTCTCCCTCCCACAACCCCCCCCCCCCCCAACCCTCCCTCCTCCCCCCCCCCCCCCCCCCCGGCTCCAAACTAGCGATGGATAGTGACACTCACGTGCTCGTCTAGGGCGGGGAGGGAACTCTGCCACACGCTGTTTGTCGTGGCAGTAGGATGGCCGCCATTCCGGTCGCTGGCTCGCAGTCGCTGCCAACTGGCTGATGTCAGCCGGCATAGCGCGCGTCATTACGCGTCAGGACTCGTCAGGACAGGTGCAAAGTGACGTGGACTTTATTGCTTGACGCAAAAGCCGAAGAGCAGGTAGGAATGGTTGGTGGTCGTGGTGGTAGTGGTGGAGATGGGGGTGAGGGGTTGGGGGGGGGGGGGGGGGGGGGCAGGTGAGGTAGGTAGGTGGTTAGGTGGTAGTGTTGCTTAATGTCCACAGATGTCAGTTGACATATTAGGGACAAGCTGAGACCATTCCGAAGCATGGTTCAATATGGATTTACGTCCACGGAAACCAGAAGGCTCGTTAGGACGGATAGCCCAGGACGGCCACCTCGACTTGGTTGTAGGAGGTGGGGGTGGGGGGGGGGGGTGGGGAGGGAGGTTGAGGTAGGTAGGTAGGTAGGTAGGTAGGTAGGTAGGTAGGTAGGTAGTAGTGTTGCTTAATGTCCTCAGATGTCAGTTGACATATTAGGGACAAGCTGAGACCAATGCCGAAGCATGGTTCAATATAGCTTTACGTCCACGGAAACCAGAAGGCTCGTTAGGACGGACAGCCCAGGACGGCCACCTCGACTCTCACACAGCTCCTGAACTATGAGAGGGTTGAGTGTGTGTGCTGAGATTATCAAGGCAAGCTCGGGTCCCTACAGTGACGAGAGCCGGTTTGGCCTAGCGGTAAGGCGTTAGGATGGTAAGCTGAAGGACCTCGGTTCGAATCTGCTTCGGCTCTCCTTTCTCTTCAAACAGGTTGTGGTTTGTGGACACGGTCTTGTGACCTTGTCCCTCACGATTAATGAAACATTAGAATGCCTCTCATCGCTGCCCATCTTAAAGTAAAAGTCCAAGGTTTTTAAGTATGCAAAATGACCATCGAAATGATTGACAAATGAGTCACTAGTTTCAGATTTAATGAAATAAAAATAATAAAAAATGTTTAATTGGGTTTTTAATCGATTTTATTTTCTAAGTCTCGGGTTTCTCCATCAGTCACGTGACTTTCCCGAAGTGACGTCAGTCTGGGGAGTCAGTGCGGTTGCCATCTTAGATTCTTCAGTAAACTGTGTATGCGTGTGGTCGACAAAAAAGTTAACTATGCCGGCCTACTGTGTTGCCGGAACTGTAACAATTCGCAGACGACCCAGGTATAACAATGCACAAGCTCCCGCAATCGACCCGCAGTGAGGCGAAATGGGATTGAATTTATACAATTCAAACGAGCTGACTTTCTTGCTGCGCCGCATCACGCCCATTTGTGTAGCGAGCACTTCTGTGAGTGCGATTTCGCAAACCCCATGGAATACCGCATGGGGTTTGCTGACAGATGTTCCGGTACTCTTTCAAAATCCTGCCTGACAGGCTCAAACTGATACGGCTGTATCCTTGTGGGTCTCTCGGGCAAAGTATCAGTTTCGTCTTCGGAGCTCGAGCTGGCCATTTTGTCAGCGACTCCCCAGAGTGACGTAGTAGGCATATGGTCACGTGATTTGGGCGTCATGGCGACGCTTTCGGTACGACAGAAAATGCCTTTTTTCGTGCATTTATGACACTCAGATCACAGTTTCACCTACATCATCGTTCTCAGCGAGCTTTAACGGAAATCGTGTCAAAAATCACCCCTAACCTTGGACTTGTCCTTTAATACAGGTCATTCTGGTGCTAACAGTGGAGCGATAGGTTATACTCTACCTCTTTCTCCACCTCCATACCCGCTTTCCCCCATTCTTCCCGTCCCCAATAAGCCTATTGTTTTTTTTGTGTGTGGACGTTAAGCACCATGTTTACTTACCCTACAGTGTCAGAGTTCAGGAGCTGTGTGAAAGTCGAGGTGGCTCGAGTCCCTAATAAGCCTTACGGTTTCTGTGGACGTAAAGCAACACTCAGCCAACCTCATAATGACAGAGCTCAGGAGCTGTGTGAAAGTCGAGGTGGTCGTCCTGGGCTCCCGTCCCCGATAAGCCTACGGTTTCTGTGGACGTAAAGCAACACTTCAACCAACCTCATAATGTGACAGAGCTCGAGGTGGTCGTCCTGGGCTCCCGTCCCTAATAAGCCTTACGGTTTCTGTGGACGTAAAGCAACACTTCAACCAACTCAGCCTTACAGCGTGTGAGCCGGTTTGGCCTAGCGGCAAGGCGTTAGGCTGGTAAGCAGAGGGACCTCGGTTCGAATCCGCTTCGACTTTGGATTTCCTTTTTCTCTTCCAATGTTGTGGTTTGTGGATACTGTCTTGTGACTTTGTCCCTCACGATTAATGAAACATTACAATGGCTCTCATCGCTGCCCGTCTTAATGCAGGAGTCATTCTGGTCAGTGGCGACAGCGTAGCGATAGGTGCATGATCTCCCCTTTCCCCCCACCTCCGTACCCCCTTTCTACCCTACTCCCCGTCCCTAATAAGCCTTATGGTTTCTGTGGACGTTAAGCACCATGTTTACTTACTTACTTACTTACTTACTTACCTTACAAAGACTGCCGACTTTAAACAATACGTTATTTCATCCCTACTGAGATGTAACGAAAGTAAAGTGGGTTAATCGGCGCTCGAATGAAGTCACACCAACACAACAACAAAGACATGAGTCGCCTACGGTAACTCTCACCTGGCATGCGAGTAAATGCATGCTATCGTTGTTGTCTTTTCGTTCGGATCGCTGCATGCAGTCCTGTGGGTCCTGTTCTTTTTGTTTGTTCCTTTTTCGGCTTCATCATCATCATCATCATCATCATCATCATCATTATCAGCAGCAGCAGCAGTATTTCAGTTTATTACCAAAATGGTCATCTACGTCATAATCAGAGACACTGAGACAGACAGGCGGGTACACACACACACACACACACACACACACACACACACACACACACGCGCACGCACGCACGCACGCACGCACGCACGCACGCACGCACGCACGCAGACGCACGCACGCGCGCGCGCACAGCGCGCGCGCGCACGCACACACACACACACACACACACACACACAACACAAACATACACACACACACACACACGCACGCACGCACGCACGCGCGCGCGCACGCACGCACGCACGTACGCGCGTACGCACACAAACACACACACACACACACACACACACACACACACACACACACAGATAGGGACAGGGACAGGCAGAGCCAGGAAGATAGACAGTGATACAGACTCAGAGAGAGAGGTAGACTGAAACAGACAGACAGACAGACAGACAGACAGACAGACAGACAGTGATACAGAGAGAGAGAGAGAGAGAGAGAGAGAGAGAGAGAGAGAGAGAGAGAGAGAGAGAGAGAGAGAGAGAGAGAGAGAGAGAGAGAGAGAGAGAGAGAGCAGATTGGGGGGCGGGGGGTGGGGTGGAGTAACGTAGACGGAAACAGACAGTAGTACAGACAGAGAGAGACGCAGACAGAAACAGACAGACTGACAGTGGTACAGACAGAAACAGACAGACTGACAGTGGTACAGACAGAAACAGACAGACTGACAGTGGTACAGACAGAAACAGACAGACTGACAGTGGTACAGACAGAAACAGACAAGCAGACGGAGCCGAGAGACCAATTATTTGAAGCCGAAAAGCAAAGGGTTAATCGCGGCCAATTACATCGGGATCGTCTGATGGGAGACAACTCTGATGCATTCCCAGCAAGACTGATGGTTACCGTTCTTTGCTCGCAACGTCGGTATCTATGTCGGCCTCGTTTTGTGTCACGTATCATTCCGGACATTGCAGCGTAGCTGTGCTGGGAAAACCTTTCGACGTCAGGGCTGGCTTGTTACAGCTGACATCAAGCACTGTAAAGCCTGGAAAACCTTTGGACGTCAGGCCTGGCTTGTTACAGCTGACATCAGCACTGTAAAGCCTGGAAAACCTTTGGACGTCAGGCCTGG
This sequence comes from Alviniconcha marisindica, assembly GCA_018857735.1. NCBI lineage: Eukaryota > Metazoa > Mollusca > Gastropoda > Provannidae > Alviniconcha > Alviniconcha marisindica. Next base: position 185,825 of record JABMCL010001722.1, on the reverse strand, counting down.
CTTGTTACAGCTGACATCAAGCACTGTAAAGCCTGGAAAACCTTTGGACGTCAGGCCTGGCTTGTTACAGCTGACATCAAGCACTGTAAAGCCTGGAAAACCTTTCGACGTCAGGCCTGGCTTGTTACAGCTGACATCATGCACTGTAAAGCCTGGAAAACCTTTGGACGTCAGGCCTGGCTTGTTACAGCTGACATCAAGCACTGTAAAGCCTGGAAAACCTTTGGACGTCAGGCCTGGCTTGTTACAGCTGACATCAAGCACTGTAAAGCCTGGAAAACCTTTCGGGCGTCAGGCCTGGCTTGTTACAGCTGACATCAAGCACTGTAAAGCCTGGAAAACCTTTGGACGTCAGGCCTGGCTTGTTACAGCTGACATCAAGCACTGTAAAGCCCGGGGAAAAACCCTTTCGGACGTCAGGCCTGGCTTGTTACAGCTGACATCAAGCACTGTAAAGCCTGGAAAACCTTTGGACGTCAGGCCTGGCTTGTTACAGCTGACATCAAGCACTGTAAAGCCTGGAAAACCTTTGGACGTCAGGCCTGGCTTGTTACAGCTGACATCATGCACTGTAAAGCCTGGAAAACCTTTCGACGTCAGGCCTGGCTTGTTACAGCTGACATCAAGCACTGTAAAGCCTGGAAAACCTTTGGACGTCAGGCCTGGCTTGTTACAGCTGTCATCATGCACTGTAAAGCCTGGAAAACCTTTGGACGTCAGGCCTGGCTTGTTACTGCTGACATCATGCACTGTAAAACTGTTTGTTCGCCGAACATACTTCGGAGGGTTCGACGAACTATAATGATTCGTTTCTTAATTGAACTT